>JAVLVB010000251.1:381834-400420 GCA_032876305.1 Orestias chungarensis | reverse complement strand
GACCACGGAGGAAATGGCGTCCTCTGTGGATCGAGGTAGGTAGCCTTATTATAGTTTTCTTTTTGTATTTCTTTTAGAGACACACACTCTTTAAAGAGCTCACACAATGTTGACCTGTTAAACTGGATTCAGTTATAAAAAAGTAAATAAACATAACTAAATAATAATAAAAATGATTAGAAAGCAGAGTGTTTGCTTGGTCTGTAATGTCATTTTTGGTTACCTTATCGTGTTGCAGAAATCTGAACTGTAGCGAACAGAGCCTGATCCATCGTCAGAGTCGGCTCTGTTTGAGATTAAAGCCAGTTCTGATGTATGGAATCCATTTGGATCATCATAAAAACGTGACATCAAATCAGCTCAGACTGAGATTCCAACATGGATTATAGTGATGATTAAACTGAATTTTTGACATCAGAAAAAAAACACTGAGTAAAATCAAGTTTTCTGATAGGGTTAGAGGAACTACAGATAAAAAACTACGGCATTAAGAGAATGTTGGACATTTTAAGTGGACTGAATGTCATATAGGGGTAAATATGACTCGAGCAGAGGTGGATTGTGAGACAGAATATTATTTATTGTAAGGATGAGATGAACGGAGCATGAACAGAAAACTGAATGAACGAGGCACGGAGGAGGAACAACAAACCAAAATGCGGGACCGGAATTGAACATCAACAACGTGACACGGAGAAGGAACAACGGATCAAGGATAAACGCGGACAGGTAAACAGAAAGGAATATAACACGGCACGGAAAAGAAACAACAAACCAAGGATATACGCGGGACTGGAACTAGGATAGAAAATAAACAATAACAAACCTAAACAACTGAGAGGAGCGCGAGAGAAAACTAACAACAACAAAGGAACAAACAACTAAAAAAATAAGCTAAAGGAAGAGAACGGAATATCACAAGAGGGGGGAGAGATCAGGAACAGGGAACCAGGCGAGCAGCAGGGAGGAACTTACTGGGACAGAAGAGGAACGGGCTAGAGATGACGCAGAGAGACGAGGAGGGAAATCAGACGATCAAGCGGTGAGTGAATGAATTAACCAGGCTTAAATACTGAGGAGCAGGAGGTGGAGTGGTGGAGACGATGATTGGATAATTGTAAACAGATGTGAGTGATAATGAAGAGAGAGAAAACACAGAAGGAAGAGGGACAGAGCAGGGGAAACTAGAGAACACAGAATATAACAAAAACAAAGACTGAACCAAAATAGAAAATAACCTAAAGAAAACAATAACTAGTGATAAAGTAAAACAAAGCAACTACAACAAATTAAACAGCAAACTAACAGGGAACAAAAAACACATATCACACACACACAGGGAGAAAGAGAGAGCAGACAGCGAGGGAGAAAACAAAAGACTCAACCAAACTAGAAAATAACCTAAACAAAACAATAACTAAATATAAATAATGATAACAACAACAAAATAATAATGAACTGAACCAAACCAAAAACACGGATCATGACACTGAACCCAGATAAACTCACCATCCTTAGCAAGTAAGATAAGATAAGATAAGATAGACTTTAATGATCCCGGAGGAAATTGTTTAAAGAGTCTCCTTTCATTCTGAAGGTGCCGAAATGCGAGCAAGCAGTAAAAGCGGATCCCCTGTGGCAACCTTATTTCATTAACCAGTTCATTTCCTGTAGCTCTCCTTGTGACGGATGAGTTCACCGAGGCAAATCTCACCAGATGAGCGCGTTAACCTTTGACCTCCTTCACAGCGACCTTTTCAGATCTGCTGATCTGTTCCCTGGGTTTCTACACAATCTTTAGTTTTTATATTTATCTTTTTCTAGACTCATTTTTAAATATCTTATTAGATTTTGTCATTTTTATTGTACTCAGAGTTTTAATAGGTATTCACAGATTTTTCTGTTTCCATTTTTAACAAGAAGCCCTGTTTTCAGTTTTGAAGATGATATTCAGCTTATTTATTAAGTGTTCATTGGCCTCATTGAACCGAGTGCTGATATTAAAATCAATATTGAAAAAAATATTCCAGATTAACGTGAAAACATGCACAAGCGTGCAAGGAAAAAAAAACGTACTAACTGATGGATAACTCACAGCTCAATGTAATGGAAAAATCAAAGGAGGGGGCTCCTAAAAAATTTAAGTTTCAACTGTTTTGTTGGTTAAAAATTGGTAATTTATTCCTTAATTGAATAAATTGGACAGAAAAATGGTTTGTATTTCCTATCATATTTTCGTTAGAATTAATAGAAGATCCTGAAAGCGATGTTTATACGTTTTCAATGCTATTTAACATTACAGAGGATATGCTGCGTTCTGTATAGAGGACCAAAAGTGCCACAATCTAATAATAAAATAATTGAATATAGTTAAATGTATATACATTTATAATAACCAATCCCTACCCGGAAAGGTTAATTAAAGGTGCAAGAAATTAATTAAACCTAAATTCAATAATTAGGATCTGAATTCCTCACATAGTGAAGACGCAATCAAATAAAAAGGCACTGATTCATTTTAAGTTTTTTCTGTGACAAGCCGTGTCTCCATCAGTTTTCCATTTGCATTTTGAAGCATCCCAATCAAAAAAGTTGAAGAAAATGGCAAATTCATGTTTTTATGCTTAACTGAGGTGGCTTTTGGCATTTCTAAGAAAAAACAAAACAAAAAATGTGTAAATCATTTTGGATGCAGTAAACGTTTTCCACTACTTTCTGTTTATTACAGCCATGCATAACCTCAACATAACATCAACAGTTTGATAAAATTATGTTTTGTGTAGCCTGGTGCATTCGATCCGAATCAGTAGATGGAACATTTTAAAACTTTTCTCAAAATCTGTATAAGAGATGGATGAAATCATGGCTGTCGTGACTTCTCGGCACCTGATTGGTCGATTTGCACAACCCGATTCACTGCTGCCATTTAGAAATGTATTTTAAACAGGAAAATAAAAAAATAAATATTTATTAAAGGAATTAAGTTTATCTGTATTTTTTTAAACTATGAGTATATTTCCATTTTTATCTGTTATTAAAACTTCTTTTTTTTGTGGATTTAGGACAAAGTCAGTCATGGCAGATGGCTGCTTGTACTGAGCCAGGTTCTGCTGGAGGTGTCTTCCTGTTACAGGTGAGTTTTTCCTCTCCACTGTCGCTACATGCATGCTCAGTATGAGGGATTGCTGTAAAGTCAACAACAACAAGAGCCATTGTTTCTGTCTGCTGATTCCAGAGGAGTGAATGCTGCAAGTCAATGACTCGATGCAATCTGCTGGGGTTCCTTAGACTGGACTTTTTTTTTTAAATTGATTACTTTGTGATGTATCTATGATTTAAAGAAATAATTCTCTTGTAAAGTACCTTTAGAAACTGGCGCTATGTAAATAAACTGATTATGTATTGTTTTTGTTTGATTTCAGAGATATTTTTTTATTCAGCATTAAAAACACTAGAGTATTATTATTATTTTTAATCTTTTTTTTTGTCAGTCCAGGAAGCAGCATCTCCCCCCCGTTTCATCGTTTCATCACTAAGCAAACACTGATGCCTTTGTCTTTGTGTTTGTAAAATCCCCAACCATAGCTGTCCTGACACATGCCTTGTGCAACAGATAGCTGTTTATGATTAAAGCCCTGTTGACATGTGAGTCAGCAACCTTTCAGCTGGTAGCAATTCTGCTCAGGCTTCAGCAGGGCCGGCTAAAAGGACCCCCACCCCCAGCTGGGTGTTTCAGATGGATCGTGTCAAGCTGCACTCACTGGTCCCCACAGCAGACACACCTCTGTGGAACTGCTAGCGAAAGCACAACCCGCCTGTTGTGCTTGACAGGTCTTCAGACATGGTGAGAGAACACAAACATGTTTGCGTGATTTCCTTGTTTTAGTATCAGCATGACTGATTGGGTTCCCTGAATCTGTCTGAGATGGAAAGGTTTTCCCAGGGTCTCTTTGACAGCAGCAGTCATTGCGCCTCGGAGGATTGCTTGTGCTGCTCATGATGTCCCCGATGGAGCAGATTACACTGTTGCTACGATACCTGTTGATGTCAGCGCTCTGTTGCAGGCCAAGCTGCTCGTTGTGCTGAATAAAGACTTTGGTTTATACAGGAAAACAAAAACATCTGTTTGGTCAGTGCAGATATGCATAAAGTGGTAACATCAAAAGCAAATGCATGCAACCCTAGTCTTCCACCAAGTAAACTTTTGTACCAGTTTTTTCCCCCCGTCTTCCTCCTTTAAAGCTGGAATGCTGCGGTTTATCATTTCCAGATGGACGCAGCCAATCATTGTTTGTGTTTGTGAAGCGGCCCCCTTCTCTACAGTCTGCTCTGCTTGCTTCCGTCCCTACAGGCCGGTAAGATCCAGGCTCTGAGTGAGGAGGAGCGGGCCCACCTGCTCCCGCTGCTACGCAACGCCCAGTGGGTGGAGGTCGTGGGCCGGGACGCCATCTACAAGGAGTTCATGTTCAAAGACTTCAATCAGGTTGTTGCTTCAAAAGACGAGCTCATTTACAGAAGCTCGTCTTCTGAACGTGACTGTAGGACCTTCTTCTTCTTTTTCAGGCGTTCGGTTTCATGTCCAGAGTGGCGTTACAAGCGGAGAAGATGGACCATCATCCCGAGTGGTTCAATGTCTATAATAAGGTGTTTATGTTTACAGTCGGAATCGGTTTGTTTGTATGTTTGGTTTTTTCTCCGTGGAGTCGTGATAAAAATCGGCTTAAATGAATGTAACACCCTTTATTGCAGTGATAAAATCTCAGATTGAACATGCTGCCCTGCAGAAAGAGAGTTATGGGTTTGAATCCCTGTCTGGGGTTCTGGCATTTTCTCCAGCAGCATGCATTGGTTTTCTCCGGGTACTCCCGCTTCATCCCGGTGTCTAAAAACTCACCAATTATATTAATTAGTCTCTGTAAATTGTCCCAAGGTGTGAGCTTGTGTCTCTGTGTCGTCCTAAAATGGACTGGGGGAGCCGATCAGGGTGTAAGCGTCCCTCGCATGCTGGAAATAAGCACCTCCACCCCCCCACCCCCAGACACAACCTTTCAACCCTTGCACAAGCAGTTATTAGCTTTAGACAGGGTTAACCTTCCCGCATTGATCCAGGTTGGTATGAATGTGGTTTTTTCCATTAACGAGTGAAATCCTCATTCGCAGTTCACTTATTCGACCGTCCTCTGATCATTACTAATCTCTCTAAGTAATAATACTACCTATGAATAAATATGCAAGTGGCCGAGTGTTTCTTCAGACTAAATATTTCAAAGCTCACTGATCTGGATTGTGAAGATCGTTGAGGTTTGTTGGGGTTTTAGTGCATCAGCTAAACTCTGTAGAACTATTGGGTTCAGATGTGTTGGACCAGAGATGCGTCAAAAGGTTCCAGGACAACAAACCGGATTTTAAAACTCCTGCTTTAAATGCCTAAAAAAAGCCAAGGTTGGGAATTTATAGGATCTATGATGCTGAGGGCCAGATTTTATTTATTTAAATCAGAAACTAACTTGTCTTTGCACCTGTAAGCAGGAAAAGGATCCAAGAAGCCGAGGTCAAACGTCCAACAAAGTAGTAGCTGTAAAGCAACAATGAAATGAAAAAACTAAATAAACATTTAAGATAAAAAAAAAAAAAAAACTTTCAGTTTGAACCAGGTAAAAAAAATAAAAAAAAATAAACCTCTTTCCATCCATATTTTGTTATTTTGGAACATAAATCAGTGCATTAGCCCTAAGCTAGCTTTGTTTTCACCAAAATGATAGAAATTATAATTTAACTCTAAATGTTAAAAAACAAGTACGTGAATTACACATTTCCTCCTGCTGGCCAGGCTTTTTTTTTTAAGTTTGAGTGCATTTTTCTTTATGAAGCAGTTATCAGGCAAAAAAAAAAGGGATACCAAAAAGTGCTTTTTAAATACTTGGCTGATCCATAATCCCATCGACAAAATAATCTGCCGATTTTTCGCCTACTAAAATAATTGTTAGCTCCTTTTTGTCATGTGTTTTTAGTTTCATGGATATGTTTGGCTCCACCTGATCACTTAAATTGATCCTTTTTCTTCCATTGTCCACCTCCAGGTCCAGATTACTCTCAGCACACACGACTGTGGAGGATTGTCTCAGCGCGACATCACGTTGGCCACCTTCATCGACCAGGCGTCTCTGATGTGAGGCGCCAGCCGTCAAAGGAAAGCAGCGAGATTGCTTTCGGCTCCCTGAGTGTATAATTCCGGAAACCAGGATCCATTCCAGTGGGTGTTACAGAAAACATTGTGCTGTTGTTTTTTTCTATTACTGTTTTGAAATGTCCGAATGCATTCCTGACTGTTCCTGATGTGATTAAAGAGTAACCAGGAAACCATAAAGTGATTTACGCATGTTTTGAGGCTGGAGGAGCTCCGACTGGACCAGGCGGGCTGAAGCTCCCGCCCTGCAGGTTTTTGGATGCTTCCTTTCTCCCAACACGCCTGGAGCAAATGAATGATATTCCACATTGTTTGATTCAGATGCGATGGAGCAGGGATGCTAAAACCTGCAGAGCAGCAGTCTCTCCAGTTCTGGGTTTGGAGACTTGAGCCACCAAATGATTAATCGGGACATGGAAAGAAGCTTAAAGCAACACTAAAGAAGTTTGTTTTGGTCGATTTTGGCGGCCCAGTGTGCAAAAAAGCGGTAGTGTTTTGTCTGAAGGAAGACTGCATTTCCCATGAGCACCAGCGCATAACGTGATAAAATCCTAATCTCCCATCGCCTGCAGTTGGATTGAAGTACATTTCTGTCTCCAGTGTCTGTGTGAAGGATGAATAGCAATGAGATGATGAATCTAATTGTGGTGAAACAATGTCATATGATGATGTTGAAGATAAGAAATGGGGGAAGTGACGTATGCCGTAAAGCAGTCAGCACATTTGTAGTTGTTCTGTGTGGAAGGCAGGGTGTCCTCCATGACAGGTTCAAGAATGACAGTGTTGCTTTAACAGAATTACTTTATTCAGTGAATATAATCAAGGCAGAACAAGGAGACCACCATCTTAGTGACCGGTTAAATAAAACCTCTTTCTTGTTCGTTTTGCGAACGGAAACGCCTGGGTCTACTTTTGAAAAAACCATCACTTAAAATGTCTGAGAAAATGATTTTGGTAATGAGTTTAATCACGTATCTTATTTAGAAATGCCATATAAATAAAATAAATTGATTATAATTGTTATTTTAGTGGACAGAAATGATTGAACAACAATGTGTGTAAAGAACAATCAGGTGAACCTTTAATTGTGGATTCCCCATTAAAACACGTTACAGAGGTGAATGGTAGCTATTAACATTTACCTGAGGACTAGTCTTAGTCTACTTTTACAACGGCTTGTTTACTTCTGGATACTCCACCCACTCCGAGCAACTTTAAACTAAAAACCCACAAGGAAAGGACACAAACTTACATTTTATGTTGAAACTCATCCTCTCGTTGTTTTGTTCCTTTTTTTTAAATCCGTGGAGCCATTTTTTAAACAATCAGCCAAATACAAACAAACCGATGTAACAAACGGCTTTTTCATGTGTGTTTTACAGCCACTGAAAAACTCCTGGCTTGATTCTGGTTGGATTTTAGACCACTTATCGGCGCTTGTGGTTTATCCACCAAGCCTTTCCAAACCAGCCATGAACTGGAAGAAAACCGCTGGGATGAGTGGTTTATGTTGGGGTTTTGTTGTTTCATATATATATATATATGTATATATATATATATATATGTTAAAACAAGTGAAACGTGTAAAGAGTAAGGACTCAAACTGAAGCTTACTCTTAAAACATTTCCTTAAATCCGAGGGTGGCAGCTTAAATCCGATGGTTGGAGCTTTGTTTTTCCCAAACAAACATCAAAAGTCCAACATTAAGATTTGAGAACTGGTCACCTGTAGCTACAAACTGGGTCCTTGCAAGCAAACCAAGCCATTTCAGAAGAACTAAAAAAAAAAGTGAAATATCCCATCAAAATTACACACAAACACGCTTGTAGATTATATATTTTTTAAACCATCTGTATTATTTTAACAAAAACGTAAGAGAATTAAGAGCATATTGTACAGTTTCTTTGAAGAAAACAAAAGTTACAAGAAGAAAGGCTACAGTAAAAGTTCTTTATTGAAAGTGTTTTGAGTGGTTCATTCGTTTTTAGGTCGTTCATTCAGACGATGAGCCACTGGTGGAAACCGCTGGACTCAGTGTATGAAGTTCAGCAGACAGTATCTAAGCGTTACTGGGCTGTTTGACGGTTTTATTACATCAGGCACTGAGCAAAACATGGGAGAACTACTAACAAAAACCAAGTACATTCATGAAGGATCTCTCTTAAGTAATAACACTACCTATTAAACAAAACAGGACGAAGAGTGATTACAGACGAGAAAGTGGTTTTAAATAGTTACGAGTCTGACTTTAACCCCCCATTTTCATTAAAAGGAAAACATTTATTGCACAAACATGGAAAACTACTTAAGAGTGTATTAGAACGACAGAAATCAGAAATAAAGGTTCTTTAGGCGCTACAGCATCGTTAACAATCATTAAGGAAGTGAGTGCATATCTGACTGAAACCATTTAAGGAGGGGGAGATCCCTCTCAGCTGTTACAGTTCAACAATCTCAGTGGTGTTGTGGGGAAAAAAAGTCACCCTGCTGGATTGTTTCAGTGGATGAACCAAGTACAAACCGAGGTAGATTGAATTCGGAGAAATAATGGTACAAAAAAGTTTAAAAAAAAGGTGATTAGACAGATTAAAACTGAACTGCTGGTTTATTTTTGCATTATAATATAGAAAACTGAAGGTTGAAAGATCTGAAACTGTAACGCAGATACCTGAAATCTGGATATTAATGCCCGTCTTATCCGTTACGTGCTTTGGAAAGACAGATCCCGTCGTTCCAAACAGAAACTCTCTGGTTGCTTCAAACTAAATTATCTACTCATGCTTACGGCAGACGCGCCCTGCAGTTGGACCTCATGCCTTCTCGTGAGGGTCAAGCAGAGCTTTTTAGGTCTGACATTTTTTTTTCTTTTTTGAGGATTTGAGAGAAATGTTGAGCCGCTCTGCTGCAGTCCACCAGCTTTCACGCTAGAGGGCAGCACAGCAAACCTAACGAGCGGTTTGAGCTGATGCTGTTGAGTCGGTGAGCTGAAATGTTCCCACTATGATTAAAAAAAATTAAATAGAATAGACAGAACCCTTTAAGCTGTGGTGTCGGATAAGGTGCATCTCAAATAAAATGTATGTAAAAGTTCAGCGATTTCCTTTAATTTAACACACAAAAAAAAAAATGAAGCGTGCATGTATTCAGAATAATCAGAAGGGAATGTTTTCATTAGTTTCTGCTAATTTTTGACAATTATGTGAAAACCAGGAATAAAAAAAAACAAAACACAAAATGTGATTGTAGGTTGTGGTCAGGCTTTTTTTTGTAGGTTATGAAACACAAGACCGTTGCTAATATATATTTTTATATATATATATATATAAACATGGTTAATAGAAAAGTTAGGTGGAAGGACGAACTGTGGAGTTGCAACAGGATGGAGAAGATTAGGAATCAAAGCCAAAAAACTCAAACCCAGCTGTTTCAGTAAACTGGGCTTCCTAAGCATTGCTATTGGCTGATACTGTCCAGGCCACGCCCATTTCAACTAGTCGTTATGTTTAAATGTAATATTGTATTTTTAAGAAATGCTAAATTTGAGGCTTTTATTAGATTACACCCACAAATAAATGATTAAAAACATCAAAAAGTTTACTTCTTGAGTTTTTTTTTTAATTACTGAGATGCACCTGAAGAGCAAAGTAATGAAAAGTACCACTGAAATGAGCTGTAAGATAAAATAACGCACAGACACGCACGCACACACAGTCCCATGGCATTGTTGAAATCAAGTTGCAAGGTTTAGGCGGACCCAGTAAATGTCTCCCCCAGCCCAGTGGGGTGGAGGTCGTTTCCCTCTGGGTTGATCTAAACAATGATGGCTTGCTCATCTAAAATCTCTGCGGATGTTTTTAGTGCAATTTAAATATGCAGGATAAGGCAACCGTTGAGCAGTTTAAACCAGGAGCACTTTTCCTTTCAATGGATTCAAGGAGGGGCGTCCAGTCCTTTTTTTTTGTTTGTTGTGTGTGTGGTTTTGTTTTTTTGTGTTTAGTGGGCTTTGCCGTTCCCGTTCATGTGGCTGACGTTGGAGTTCGATACCTCTGTGCTGTAGAGACAGTCCAGGAAACCTCGAGAGATCTCCGTCACCAGCGATCTGTCCGGGATAGCCTGAGCCATGCCGTAGATCGCTCCCTGGAAAGAAAGCGCATGAGGCCCACGGATTCAGTCGGAACAAAACCGATAATTTATCATCTGGGGAGGGTGACTGACGGGCCAACTCACCATTCCTGTGGTTTTCTCCTTGGGGTTCTTCATGATGATGGCGACCTGCTCTTTGACTTCACGAACAAATCGGTCGGCGACCCCAGGCTGGGTGTGCAGCACCGTGCAGCAGATATGGATGCTGTGAAAGCGGACGGTTGTAAATATTAAGATAACATGTTTTAAACCAGTGGTGGAGTTTTCAACTGGGGGTAACATAGGAGTGTTTTTACATAAATGAAAACAAAAATAACATTATAAAAACACTTTATAAGCAGAAAACCATAATTTCATGTACAGGTTTACTTTTCAATCAATCAATCAATCAATGAAAAATACTTTATGTATCCCAAAGGGAAACTAAAGATAAAATAAAAATTATACTTTATTTAAAATAAATAAATATCACAAAAAATAAATAATAATAATAAAATCATGACTTAAAATTATTATAATAAAAATAATACTTTATTTAAAATGAATAAGGTAAAACATAAATAAGAGAAAATAAAAATAATTATTAAAATTTAATATAATAGAAAAACAATAAAAGTAATACTTTATTTGATACAAAACTAAAAAAGCTTCGTGTTCATCTCCCGCCATTCGACCTGTCAATCAGCTGCTCTTTATAACGGACTGTGACATCAGCTCCGTTGTGGGATGGGCTCCAAGATGCATTGAAAAGGAGCTACTGCGCATGTTCCACGAGAGTCTATGGGCAAAGATCTTCCGACGATATTTACCTGGCAGATCTAAAAAATATATTAATTTATTTTTGAAATATTTTTAGTTTGTTTTTTAATTTCTATTTGTTTGTTTTTTAATGTCTTTATCAAGGTCATGGGGTCAGGGGCGTGGCCACAGGGGTGTGCTCCAAAGTTAACAAGCCTTAAAGTTAGAAATGTAAAGGGATGTTGTTTGCACGGGTGTTGGCATGAAATATTTTGATGACTAATTTAAATAATGAGTCAATAACTCATTATTTAAATAATAATGGTGGGATGTGATATCTAGCCTGTGTTTCAGTTTTATGAGTCATTTCTGACATGAAGTAACCTAACCAAACAACATACATGATTTTTTTCAGGGACAGAAATCAATAGGGCAAGAGTTGGATCAAGATGAAAAGGACGCAAAATATTCAGAACTTTTTCACTGTAAAGAAAAAAAAGGCAGTTGATACAAGTAATGTCATGGATGAGAACGGGCAGCCGCCATCCAAAGAGATTTCCTCAAATCAAGGTAGCACTGCACTCTGAATCAGTCACATCCACTCACGCACCTAATCTGCCACAATTGGAATGAACTGTGAAATAGGCAGCGTATTAAAATATACCTGTTGCAATAAGCCATCCTAATCCAGCCCATGGCCAATTACAAAAGGAAATTAATTTAAACTGAACTGTCTATATTGCGACAATTTAAAGAAAAACGGGATTTGTTATTCAAATTAAACACCTTTGAAACTTAAGTTTAGTTAATTTTATATTTGTGGCAAAATTATGAGTAACATGTTTAACTGTTAACCTTTTTTTTTTCTTTTACCTTTTGCAGAAACCTTTCATAATGCTGAAATTGGACATGACATTGAAGGTCCATCTGCAACTCAGCTTTTAGCAGGTATGTCTCATATTTAAATCGCAATAGATCATTATAAAATAGTTTTTTTCCACCTTTTTATGTAATAACTTAATATTTCTTTGTATGACCAGATGCTCCTGTTGGCAACCAACAGGAGTCTCATTGTAGTAGTGGAAGCTACAGCGGCAGTGACACAGAGGAGACGAGACACCTCATACAGCACAACCTACAACATCCCCACAACTTGGTAGTTAGCCTTTGTTTGCATTATGATTTCAGAAAGTCTGAATAAATATTAGTGATGATGAAGTCTAGTGCATGACTGCAACAAAACAGTCCCATTGATCTTATTCTGTGTATTATATATGAACAACCATTCTGCATAGCCCCCCTCCCCTCTTTCTTTCCAAGTCATATCCCGGTGTCCAGCAGATGGGCCAACACAACCTGTCCTGAAGGTGTTTTCTTAGAGATTTTTCTATAAGAGAAGCTCTACCCAAGCATTCAAAAAGAAAGTTGAGGAAAATCGGACATGCATAAAAACAATTGCTGAAGTGCTTGGTCTTACAGCTATGCAGAACATCACTCAAAGGGAACATGTTGAAACTGAAGGCTCACAAAACAAAGGGAATTTTTTAGAAATTATTGAACTGATTGGTCAACAAAATCCATGAATTGCAAAAAAAAATGAATGCTTCAGGCAATGCCAAATATATCAGTAATACAATTCAAAATGAAATTTTGGAATGCCTGTCAGATATGGTCCGAGTATCCATAATACAGGAAGTTAAGGAAAGCAAGTTCTTTACTGTTATAGCAGACGAAACAAAAGATCTAAAGAAAATTGAACATCTGTCATGAGTACTGAGGTACTATTGCAAGGGTGCAGTGCACGAGAGCATTTTATATTTCCAAAGAGCCAGTGAACTGGAGGCAGCAGGACTAACACAGAAAATAATACAGTGTCTGAAAAGATACGGTCTTGATGATGTGTTTGATTCTGTCTAATTGAAAGTACTCTTGGCTCAGTGTTTATGGGCTTTTCTGGATGGAAATATTATTCCCATCAGCTCAGTGTTCTGTCTTGTTCATGTCTGTCCCACAGAAAGTAGCTTTAGCTTAAGATCTATTTGCGTGGGATTAATGTTACCACTCTGTCAGTACTGCACATATTGTAGGAAGTCTACTAGCTAATTAATTTGATATTATTATTAAAAAAGTTGCTTACTGCATGCTGCTACACGTATCATCCACATCGTTGTCCTGCAGAATTGAGCCCCTTTGGTGGATCTCTTTCTGCCGATGGTCTCCAGATAATTTATTCAAGAGAAACTCAATTTTGGACTTTTCAAAACTATCACTCGTAATTTCAACCACATCCTCCGTCACTAAACCCAGGAAAAATAGAAAAATGTGCAATAAAAACAGCCACAAAAAAAATAAATCGCCCAATCACTGAGATGCAGAGTTGCATGCGAATGGTTTTATCATGGGACGTCTGTGTTTGCCGAAATATGATGAGTAATTATTACTTTACACCTCACAGACACGGAGCATTCACACTGGACTAAGAACACATATTTTATCCGCAATCATTACAAATGATCAGAGTTAATACTAATCCAGTGTTAATAAGGCTGAAGTGTTTCTGTGTTTACTTGGAAAGCACGTCAATCCTGTTCTCTTTGCTTTTTTCCCCCATAGAAACATCTACTGACTCACTGTTACAGACTTTAGCTGGATATGTTGTTTTTACGTTAAGCTTTCTAATATTTCTGGAAGGAACTGGACTTAAATAAGGTTACAACTGAGTATGAATACTCCCTTTATTTTTCTTTACTACAGAAGGGGATCCCGACTTAACTCCTGGACAGCTTCTGTTTTTGTCTCTCCTTACGATCCTCTAAACCCTCATTCGGACGCAGCAGACGACTATTGACCAGTTTCTGCAGAATGACTCTGTCTGGCTATAAATCAGTAATTCCTTTCCACTGTCCCCGGATACTTCACCAAGGGGAGGAATTGCTGTATAGTTAGCACTTCCAGGCTGGTTTCTTGAGATTAGTAACTTTTCCTAAACTGTGATTTTATGCTAAACTGAGATTGAATTAGATTGAACCAGAACGGATGAAACTGGATAATTTTTAACTGGATACATACTTCTCCAATAAATCTTTTTTTTCCTCTCCCATCCTCCTACCTGGATGGGTACTGCAGCGTGTTCAGGTTCCATCCCTTCGATGTCAGCGCATTGGATAGGCGGAAAATGTCAAACACCTCGGAGCCGATAGCAACGACGGACACCTCCGGGTTCCCGAACACGAACACGCCGTTGATTTTCCTGATCCTGTTCGGGAGGCAAACCATAAAAAACAGCAGTCAGCGGGTCGGACTCCAGGACTACCTCGGGCACCGACTGCGGCGTCTCACTCGTTTCTGATGTTGCGCGCCGTGCTGATGATCTTCCTCGTGGCGTCCACGTAGCCGCTCTCTCCCATGTACATCATGGTTGCCCAGCAGGCGGCGATGATTCCTCCCGGCCTGGAGCCGGCTACGGAGGGTGAGGCGTAGATCCCCCCCTGCCAGTCTGGAGCCACGAAGTACTGGTACTGACGGTACATTTTATCGCTGTAGAGGATGACGGAGGAGCCCTTGGGGGCATAGCCATACTGGGTAGAAAAGCAAATAAGGCGTTTGTTAAGATTAAGAGGTCTTTTAGGAGTTAGGGCAAAATTTTATTCAGTTAAAAACATTATTTTATCTAAGAAATCCCAAGATTTGTTAAGTTTATAATGATGCAGGGTTAGCTTGTCAAGTTATTTCTATATTTCTGCTGTTTGTAGGCTTAGAGTGGTGGAGGACAATCTGACCACTTCTCTCTGCTACTTTCTTCCTTTGTCCAATCTACTTTAGTTAACATTATTTCTACATTGTTAACGCTTTATTTTCTCTTAGTCTTTACTTTCCATAGTAACCACACCTGGTCTGAAGTTCTGTTAGAACATGGGCTGAGATGCTTCCAGTGACGCTCTACAACTGCTGCTATAAACTCTTTTTTCAGTTTACTCTGCATCTATTTTACTTTTCTGTTTCTTCAATCCCCCAGTCAGTCATGGCAGATGGCTGCTTGTACTGAGCCTGGTTCTGCTGGAGGTTTCTTCCTCTTAAAGGGGGGTTTTTCCTCTCCACTGTCGCCACATGCATGCTCAGTATGAGGGATTGCTGTAAAGTCAATGACAACAGAAGCCATCGTCTCTATATGCGGATTCCAGAGGAGTGAATGCTGCAAGTCAATGACTCGATAAATCTGCAGGGGTTCCTTAGATTGGAAACTTTATTAAACCTATTTTTTTTATCATGTATTTCAGACTTAATGAAATTATTTTCTTGTAAAGTCCCTTGAGACGACATCTGTTGTACATTAGCTTCACATAAATAAATTTACTTCATGTAAGCCACAATGTTTCTTGTCACAGTGAAGTTCGTGTAAGGAAGCTCACTCGGACAATGTTCTATAAAGTCTAGCTACTCTAAAATCTAAATCTACACTGGCATTCCCTTGCTGATACCAATGATACGAGGGCAAAACCTGATACGTTAAAGCTACTCACCACGTTCTGTAAATTTAAATGTCACCTTAAAGAATTCTCTCTGAAAAATTGGAAAAACTAAATCAGCCCTCAACATTCACCCTAAATCAATAGAAAGGTATGGTGTTAAATTTTAGAGTTTGTTTTGAGCGTAGAAAGTAAGCGGTGATAGGTTTGGTTTGAAGAGAGCGTTGGATTACCGAGAGCCCTCGTCAAATTTTAAAACACTCTGTTGAAAAAAAAAACAATGGTGGTAGTGACAGACAGTGACCCTTATTTATGTTCTTTACTCAATCTTTTTACTATTGCTTCAAATAAAAACAGAGGAAAATAATTTTATCTCATTTCATGAGCCGAATTTATTGTAACAACTTAATTCAAATGAAATAAAAACATCTTTATTCATCCCGAAGAAAATTTAAACTTTATTGCAACTAAGTTTATCCAACTTCCTCCAAATGGTGTTAGTGGGTGGGGACACTGTGGGCAGGAAGGGCCTCCTGTAGCTGTCAGTCTCAAAACAAATAAGACAGGCCTCTGATCAAAGCCCCATAATGTCTGAGAGACGAGTTGTGCCTGAAACTCTAAGGAAAGCAAATAAAAAGTGGGGGAAACCTGTTGAAAGCATCTCTCAACGCCGGTAGCCTTGTTGACATAAGATGTATTATGAACAACGGCGATTTTGGTGTCGCCAAATTGGATTCCAGTCTTCTCCGACATTATCTGGAAGGCTGTTATCTCTGGTGTTGGTGGCATTCCCTGTTCAGAGCTCCAGGTGAATGGAACGCGCCGTAACGGCCTAACATGTCCTGGGCGGCACCATCAGTTACCGCCGAGCACTGCTAATCCACCTCGTTTGCTTTTGCCGCTCCTCTTTAAATCTCTGCCTGGCTGCATGGTTAAAATGCAGAAAAGAGAAAAGTTGGGGATTCCCTTTTCTTTCTCTTCTCTTTTGCCCTGCCCTGCATCCATGATGCCTCCTCATCGAACTCCAGGGGGGGTCGTAGTTCAAGTGTTAATTGAGTTTTTGAGATGCTAATCAGCTGCTACGCTTTGGAAAAACACAATAGCTTGTCTTTTCATCTGCTCAGCATCGAAAACCAGAGGGAGTAACTGTCCAAACATGCAACTTCTCAATCAAAAAACGTAAAAAAAAAAGTCTAGAAATCACCCGGGCAGCTAACTGATGTGCATTTAAGCATGTTAGCTTTGCGTTAGCCGCTTTAGCAAACGAGCGTGACGCGTAGAGAGTCTCTCTTAGCAGAGGCGGAGCTAGTAGGGGGGCTGGGGTGGCACCGCGCCCTCCATCCAGGTGCCACCCCACTGTGGAATGTGTGGGTTTCTCTACAAACACAAGCAGACGCAGATAAATACATACATATACATAAATATATGTAGAGTTCAGGGGGGTTTGGTGCTGCCCCTACCTCTAGCTACTCTAGCTCCGCCTCTGCTAAGAGAGACTGGGCGACTCTCTAAGCGACACCTTAGTTTGCTAAGACTGCTAACGCAAAGCTAACAGAGTTAGAGTGCTTAAAGGCGCATCAGGTTGCTTGCTGGTATGCAAAAAAACAATAAATGCAAGGATGGATGACGTCATCGACTTCCTTTAATGCGTATTGAGTACCCCTGGCCTAGAAGACTGTGGTCAGTGCTGCTTCTTACCTTGTGCGTGTCTGCAGAGATGCTGGTGACGCCCTTCACACTGAAGTCAAACGGTGCGAGCGAGTAACCAGCCTTCTCCATGAAGACGATGAGAAATCCGCCCAAGCAGGCGTCCACATGCAGCGGGATGTTGTAGCGGACGGCCAGCTGCAACACAAGTGGCGGGGAGCAGTTTCAAAGATCGGACTTCCTCGTTTTCTGTTTAAGGGAAAAATGTTACGCCACCGACCTTGGCCACTTCTTCGACCGGATCCATGATTCCGTGGGGGAACTGGGGCGCCGAGCAGACGAGCATGGCTGTGTTTTTGCTGATGGCTCTTCTCATTGCCTTGGTTTAGCAAAAACAAAACAATGACTGCTCTGAAAGTAGGACACACAAACACACAATCAGTGTGGGTTGAGTTCCCACCTTGACGTCCACCTTCATGGTCTTCTGCTCAAGAGGAATTTGGACGAGCTTCATCCCGAAATAATGCGCTGCCTTGTCAAACGCCGCATGGACGCTCACCGGCACGAGACTGGGGATAAGGGGAGAACATCGTTTTATCGCTTTCACTGGAAAACCAGACTCCTGAGCGAACCCGGTTCCATTTCACAGCTCGGCTTACTTACATTTCGGGGAACTTCACACCTCGCTCGTACGCCATGTCCCGGTACGCTTTGCAGGCCATCAGTATGCTCTCAGTTCCTCCTGAAGTAACCTAAAGCGGGAAAAAACGAAAACGTTGGATTAAAATCAAATGAAATCTTGAGTTTCCTGCAATATTAAAGTCAGAGGCCTCACAGTTCCACAGGAGTTGGGTCCGCCGTGGAAGAGGGCGCACGACATGCGCACGACCTCCGCCTCCATCTTCCTGACGCCAGGAAAAATGTCCGGGTGCAGGGGGTTGCTCCACGCGAAGTCTCCATACACCTTCAGAACAAAACCATGAGTCCAAAGTACAACAACGACAACAAAAAACGGTCAGGCTTAAACGTGTAAGTAGAAAGAAAATACCCCCCAACTTTAACTTCGTTGGTTTCACATATCAGAAAATGTTTGGGATGCACCGATGGTGAAATTCTAGGCCGACGGCGATGTAAAAATATTAAAGTGTGTATGCTGTATGAGTTTTAGAGAAATGCATGTGCAATATTTTAGTCCGTATGCATATAATAAAAGCACACGTATGTTTGTGTGTGATGTTACACTCTGGGTCCTCCAGGCCTTCTGTGCTAATAACCGTTAGCATTCCCAAAATTTGTTTTCGACACTCCAAAGCAATTTAAGAGCATATATATATATATATATATATATATATATATATATATATATATATATATATATATATATATATATATATATATATATAT
>JAVLVB010000251.1:328202-381734 GCA_032876305.1 Orestias chungarensis | reverse complement strand
TGAATCAAAAGACAAACGGAAGGATGGATTGCGACCATCCACTTCCTTTGATGCCGTGCCATCGACCCGTACTCCTCTCGCGATAGACCAGTCGATTGCGATCGATGTAAGAAACACCGCTGGACTACAACCGCTATGTAGCATTGTGTACAAACACAAACTGTTTTCAAAGCTGTGGCACAAGTGCTACTTGAGTAAAATATACATTTAATCGGACAGACAGCCTTTTTCAGTCAGCGCTGTTATTTATTCCATCTTTGGTGCAAAGGAAACATAGCTGAACAATTTTAAAAGTCTTTCAGTTCTTCATCATACCATTACCATATTATACGAACTATAAGGGACTTAAGACGCCCTCAATTTTCTCAAAAATCGGCCGTGCATCTTATGTGTGCACCAAGTGGCAACATTTATTAAAATGTCATTGTATGACTTTGGTAAGCGCCCTGTTTGATTGACCTTTTTTTTTTTTTTACCGCTGGATTTTTGTCCCGCCATGTTGAGCGCTCAGTTCTGACAAACTGCGCGCACAGCTCATTCTGCTCGCTCTCCCGCAAACATTCATCCAATCTAAGCACGTCCTGCAAATACTGCTGATTCACAAGTCAATAACCTGGTTCTAGATATATTCTAAAAATAGTTAAGAATGCTCCGGTCCAGGTTTGAAGTTTCCGCGTTTTATAGTTGTTGTTTTTTTTATCTACAGTAGATTTAATGTGCTGAAGGTAGCAAAAAATTACGCGGAATCGTCCTTTAGCCATTTCCTGAATCCGTAGCAAACTTCAGCTTCGTCGCTCGATGTAATCCTGGATTGACTTGTTATCCTAGAGCTTTGGGTGCTAAAATTTGAACCACCAAATTTGGCTTGTTGAATTTGTTTTCCTTTGAAATTTTTAACGTCGGATTTTGACACTTAAAATTCAAAACACTGAATAAAATGTAGAAAAAAATGCTCTTGAAGTTTTTTTCGGATTTAAAATTCACACGCGTTAATTCAGTGCTTAAAATGTCCCTTTATGAAATTCAGAGGCTTTTAAATGTCGAAATCTGACAGAACAGACGCTTCTAACCAGTTAATAATGTCTGCTTGAAGAAGACGTCGGTCGTTCAAGCAGACATTATTAACTGGTTAGAAACTGAAGCTATTCTGCTCAAGTCGGCTAATTAACAGGCATTTCTGTTAATCAGGGACTAGTCATTTTAATCATCATTCAAGTATCTGTCACTCGTAATTGTTTCTGAATGCTGCTTGTCAGCAATAGGTGTGGGAGGGACACTGACGCATCAAACTCTGTTCTGTTTATTTATTTTAAATCCCTCATCAAATTATTTTTTTTACAAAATGTTGGAATGTTGTGTAAGTCAAATCCAGGTGACTGTTGTTGCTAAATGTGTTTCAGATTAAAAAACCCTATGTGGCAACCTGGACAAGATTCATCAGTCATTAATTGATATTATTGTATTGGTATTACTTATTTTTATGCTACAGCTGCATTAAGCTTATTGTAGGTGCGTGAAAGAATAACAAGTGATATCGATTGAAATTGAGGGCCCCAAAATCCAGTTCTGCTTAGGGCCCCATGGAGGCTTGGGCCAGCCCTGTGGTTAGTGAAGGGAAAAACAAAAAGGAAAAAACATGCTGCAGGGCTCAAGTTAAAACGTGTGGGACCCGTTTGCAAACATGTTCGGGAACCTGTGGTGTAAAACAGGCCTCGTGAGATTAATGAACGTAATCAAGAGCAGGTGGAACAAAAATCCTTCCCAACGCGACAAGAGAGACGCACAACTTTCACATTTCTGTTTTTTCGGTCTGTTAAATCCCGACAGAAAAGGGTGGATGTAAGAACGATATCCTGACACACGGAGGGGTTTACTGTCTTTTTTGCTCTTGGAAAAGAGCCCGGATGCATACCTTGACCAGGAGTTTGGTCAGCGCTTCGTCGCCCCAGTACACGGCACCAGAAACCAACCCTTTGTCCCACTGAACCTCGTCTGAAAATTAAAACAAGACTGCTTACAATACAAACAAACAACCAAAGGACGGCCATGTTCACAGAGCAGGTAACGCACCTCAAATCCGACTTTTTTGTTACAATCTAAACATCGGTCTCGATCGCTTTGTACGGTTTTACAAAGAGATCGAAAACGGTTTGCACTTTTGTGTAACGGTTTAGATAGGTAGATAGAAAGATAAGATGGATGAATGGATGGATGGATAGATGGATAGATTTCAACTAAAATTGTAGCCGAGCTTTCAGACCTGCTATGTGAAATTAGCCAGTGATGCTCAGGGTTTGATAGATCACTCACTCAGGGTCTCATACTCTTTGATTTTCTCCATTACTTGGCTCTGACTTAGGCCTTTAGAGGGAAGCTGTTTAGTGTAGCTCATCCCCTCCTTTAGTGTACACAGACTGTGGGACATGTCGTCCAGAGCCTTGTTTAGCTGCCTCTGAATCTATAAAAAAAAACATAACAAAAAAACAAATGTGATATTTATTGGAATTATGTTTCTAAAGTCAGCTGATTCGAATCCACATAGAAGAAGCAACAGTGTGGTTAATCTAAAGTAACTACCTTATCACATATCACAAGCGCATGAGTATGCCAAAGGTCTTACACCCCCTCGTCAGAGCATGCAGTCATTCAAGAGTGACTCAAAGGAGTCGCAGACAAAAGTCAGCACAACAAAGGGGAAACAGATTCGCCAAATAACTTACGTTAGCGCCGACAAAGGGTATTTTTCTGATGAGTCGATAGCACTTCTTCTTCATTCTGGACGTGAGGCCTAAACCAAAAAACACCAAGCAAGCAGCTGTGATGACGCGTGACAACACTCAATCAAAGACAGCTGACTGTGACTAATACCCTCCATCCATGTCAACATGTGCAGTCTGTGGAAATCACTTTATTTATTTTTATATTTTTAATGGTTTCATTTGAAGTTTATCTCTCTATGTGCAAAGGCTGAACGGCAGAGACTTTGACCGGCTGTAAGTAGCTGGAAAACAAAAAAAACCTTAAAGAGGAAAAGAAACTAAACCGCCTGACTACTGCGCTTTTCAGGAACCTAAACATTCAACTTTGTCTTTTTAAACTTTGTCTTTGCTCACGCCTAAGGGAAACTATGGACACAGTGAAAGCTCAAATAACGGGTTTTTGCCATGTTTGCCCACTTTTTTGAGTGAAAAACAATTTCACATAGCCTAATTATACATTAGAGCTGAAACGACTAATCAATTAAAATCGATTATTAAAACAGTTGACAACTAATTTAGTCGTTGATTAGTTGCTTTATAATCACGTTTTACCGTAAGCGTCTATTTTTAACACAATCTGTTATATCTGCGGTCAATAGGTGGCAGTAATGAGCTACCTAACTCTGATCTACCAGTGGAGCAGTAGAAGAAGAAATCAAATGTGTTTATGCGGCCTAGCGCATAGCTCAGGCGGCATAAACACATTTGCCCTGAGCAAGATGGCGGAGCAGGAAAATATAAGAGTTTTCTTTAAGTGAACATCTTAGACGAAAACATGTCGGAGTTGAAGCAGGAGAGGAAGAACCAGCGTGGTTAAATAACCTAATAAGAAATTAAACGCGCTAAATTCTGTTAATGAATTCAGTTCATATTAATTTTGAGTTGCAGGTGTGCAGAAAAAAAACAAGCAACAATAAACCAATACATGTGGAACAAGACGCTCACCCCCAGCAATGTCTACCACTTACTAACTCTGTTCAAAACATGCTGGTAGAGACACAAGTTCAGATTATTAGTAACAATAATGTCCAACTAAGTCAGCCTCCTGCTGAACATTCACAATGAAGATCAAACTAAATAGGAATTTAAATGTAGAGCATAATAAGGGCTTAGATTATCGTTAATATGCTGAACACTCAATAAGTTTTGTGTTATTTTTACCTCATTTTAGTATTTTATACCTAAGAATGTATAAATATTTTACACTGTTTAGCTCATTTGTTACTATAAACCAATTTAAATAAATTGCAGTGGACGGCATAACTCTATTTTCTTTTCCCTTTTTCCAAAGAAAATATGTTGTTAACAGCTTATATGGGAAAGTTAAGGCTAAACAAATCAATAATAAAAAGCGATTAATCGTAAAAATAATCAACAGATTAATCGATTATGAAAGTAATCGTTAGTTGCAGCCCTATTATACATACAGTAGTTAAATAATAGTTTTATCTCCCAGTTACCAGTAGCCAGATATTGAAAATATGCAATTAAGTTAAACTACTTATCGTGAAACAAAGAGAGAACGTGTCATTGTGTGACTTGACTGGATTTCCTGTGCTTACTGCAACTGCATTTCAGCGATTAAATGTATCTGCACCTAAAAACGATATAATATTATATTATTAAAATATTATGTTGTTATAAATTGAGCTTAGATATATTTTTTTAGTGGTTTTGGCCCTTATGTTTCAGTTAATAATATCTAGATCATTTTATACATTTGTGCTTTGTTAATTTTTGTTTGATAACCATAATTACTACTCAAGGTTGGTATAAATTTAAAACATAATCATGACCTAAGCCTGGATACCAAATGAGACTTAAAACTTATTCTGAGGATAAAAAGTACAAAATAATCAAAAAACTGGAGTTAAAAACGGAGAGAGTGACTCATGTTTGGCTAGGAGAATGTGCAGGGCAGATCTGCGCGGATTACTTTCTTGCTGGAAGAGAAATCCCTTGAGCCGAAGAACTCCCAGGGTGATGAGGACGGAGGCTCCGATGATTTGCCACGGCTCCAGGTGGGAGCAGCGCGAGTTGATCTGGCGCCGGCCTTCCTCCAGGTACAGCAGCAGCATCTCCTTATAAACCTCCAAGGCACTCTGCACACACACATAACAACAACGGTGAGATGGAAAAACGTCTACTTTATCCACACAAGGCTCAGGACTTACATCATTAGACATGGTGAGCTCTACGGAGAACCTGTTCTGCCTCAGACTCAGGAAGGAGTAACCGACCCTTCCCTTCAGCAGAGGAAAGCTAACTCGGCTACCTTCAAACTCCTCCCACCAGTGAAACCAGCGACAACCACATCCCCCAGCCAGCTGGGATGGTGTTAGGCAATCAGGCCTGTCATCAGACGGGAGAGGAAGTTCAACAAAGCCGTAAATTATACTCCGGTTCCTCTGCTGCACCTGATAAAAAATAAAACGCTTCTAATACTTTAAATTGCGAGTTCAGCCAGAGAGAAAGATAATCTCCCGCCATGGAAGAGTTATGCTACAATGAGAAACCAGTGAATCGGACTTACATAAGCGTGGCAAAATTATCTCCATTATCACTCTCTTAGAGGTGTGTTTACAACCTCGCAGCGGCCCCAACGATAGGAAGGACCCTCCACATCAGCGGCAATCAGATGGAGAAAGCTTAAGGTTCACGATGCGGTATCTAAAGAACTCGCTATCAGTGTAACTTCCACTGATGGACCACGCGCTGCACCCTTTTTAAACCTTTAATGCCATATGATACACAGGTTTTCTGAAGTCTCAATGCATCTGAGAGCTTTTAATTTCAAAATGGACAACTTTAAATCTGTTTTTATTATTGGAGCAGGCTTTAAACTTGTCACGTTTTTGTCCGCAATCTTCAGGTCGTTCCACAGCAGCTTAATCTAACAGACCGGCCCCCAAAAAAAAAAAAAAAATGTATGGTTGTGAACTGAAATGGAAAGTAAAAGAAAAAAGAAAAGCAGTTGAGGAGGTATTAAAATACTTTCCTTGGTTTTTTTAAATGGTTCTGATGTAATATTCGGATGCTAAACATCTATTTTCTGTTAAAATAGGCACAAAAAAAACAAAATCGCTAACAAATATAAAGACTTAAAAAAAACATCCTTCTGTGTGGAAGTATTACATTAAATAAACCAAGCTGTTTTTTGGGGCGAAAAAAGCCTATTCATGTGTTAGAAAAGGCCTAGTCAAAGTCCACAGCAAGCCAGTGTGACCCAGCTTGAGCTTTTCTGCAAAGGAAAAACTTTCTGCGGCAAATTATCAATCAAACCGAGTATTACAATCTATAAAGAATCCCTATTTGGTTGTTGTTTTATGGGACAAAATGTAATAATTTCAAGCCAGAGGAAAACATTTACAGGCTCAGTAGAGAGGGAGCAATTTCCCCCCCGATGTGTCGGCGTCAAAGAGAGCAGACCAGGAGCGCGACGCTGGTGTACCTTCCAGCTTAAACTGCTGCTCCTCATTCAGGTTTGGCTGGATCCAGCGCAATCAAGTCGAGAGAAGCTACAAAACAGAACATACCTGTATCCAAATTGGGATTTCATCACCGCCACCACGGTGTGTTTGTGTGTAAAACAGTGCCGGCCCCTAGTTAAAACCACAACTTTATGTACGCCAGTAACTCCCCAAACTGCTCACAGCTGTCTTCGCCCTGGGACAACTTAAAACCCCAGCTCACACAAAGGGGTCTTGCTCACACAAAGGGATCCTTCGCCCAGTGTTGTCTCACTCATTGTGGGGCAGTAAACGCCCCCTCCATCCGACTGCCCTGAAATCAGACCTGCCGTCTCCCAGGATGCTGAGCTCTCCTGGACATGTGAGGCGAGGGTTTCACAACTCCAGCTAACTTTTAACAGGGGAGATCAGCTTAAATACAAGAGTAAAAAACAGATGTAACACCCAAACTGCGCCTTGTTTATCCTGTTTGGACTGACCTGGGCAGTGAAATCTGGTCTCATGGGTGTATTTCAGGGGAAGTAACTCTCAAATCTGCACAGCTATCAACAATAACACATTGTTTTGACTTCCGGCAGGTCGATGCTGGACAGGATCTCCAGTTTTAACCCGTAATAAACGAAGGCGACGCTCTTTAACCCCTCAAACAGCAGGTTGGTGACCTGAACACTCAGGTTTATTACAATTATACACAAACACTGTGGTTAGACACATCATATGTCCAACAGATGTCCTTCAATACCTGTCCTTCCAGTGAATCGCCTTATTTCTGGGCTTCCTACATCTATAAGAAAACAGTTAGCTAACTTCTCCACATAAACAACAAGTCCGACGTACAGGGAAGAAACAGGAAACTAGGTCAAGAGTAACATACCCAGTAGTCCATGTTTGGGAGTCGGAGTGTCGCTAAAAGTCTCTTCTTTGTTCCCTTGTCAGAGGAAAAAAAAGCAGGACGGAGAGAGACCGACTTTCAGCCTCGACTCACATCCAAATGCTACTGAAGCACTAAGCTAACTGACCCAGGAAGCAACTAGCTGCGCCGTCTGCGCATGTGCAGATCTGACAACAATGCTGATTACATAGAGCCCACGTGTGAGCGTGTTTGTTCCGCATGAGTATCTATCTATCTGTGTAGTATGTATCTATCTATCTGTCTGTCTGTCTGTCTGTCTGTCTATCTATCTATCTATCTATCTATCTGTCTATCTATCTATCTATCTGTCTATCTATCTATCTATCTTCTTCACCATGGTAACAACATGCCCACTATTAGGGATGGATGATGGTGGGAGCATCATGTTGTGGGGATGTGTACCCTTACAAGGAAATTGTTTGACTAGTATATATACACTACTCACAAAAACTTAGGGATATTTGGCTGTCGGGTTGAATTTCAGGATGAGCCCAAAATGCATTCAAAACTTAACAGGTGAACTTAATGTGACCTTCTCTAAGCTTTTGAATGCACCTGTCCAACTGTTAAATGTTTCAGTACTTTTTGCACATGTTGCTGTTCTCTAACAAGGAGCTTAACGGCAAAAGTCACAACGGGTGTTTGATCCTCAAATCAACCAATAAATCTCCTGGTTCAATTACAGCTGGTGTTTAAACAGTCGTCCTCATCAGGCTGTTCACATTGTGACAGCATGAGACCAAGACGACACCTAACAATGGATCAACAGTACCTGGCCATTGCAATGCTTCAAACAGGACGCTATCAGACGGATGTGGCCACCGAGCTCAGAGTGTCACAGAGTGTCATCAGCAGGTTGCAACAGAGATACCGAGAGACTGGAAGAGTTACAGAAAGGCGTAGACGTGGACGTCCTTTGGCCACATCCCATGCTGATTACTGCTACATTGTGAACAATGCCCTGAGAAACCAGATGATGAATGCCACTCAACTCCAGGCACGTTTAAGGGAGGTGAGAGGCACCCAAGTGTCACGTCAGACCATTCGAAACCCTTTACATCAGCGTGGTCTGCGTGCTAGACGACCGGCAAGGGTACCTGACCACACCAGCAGGTACAGGCGTCATCGTCTTGCATGAGCCAGGGAGCATTTACGGTGGATGAGGGACCAGTGGGCCTCAGTGCTGTTCTCTGATGAAAGTCGATTCACGTTGAGCAGAAATGATGGCCGCCAACAATATTGGAGACGTCAAGGAGAGCGCTATGCATCAGCCACTGTTGTCACCAGACGAGCTTTTGGTGGTGGCGGTGTCACAGTGTTGGCAGGTGTGTCCAGTCTGTATAGAACTGCCCTTCACTTTATGAATGGTACAGTGACAAGCCCACACTACCTGAATAACATCATTAATACAGTGATTGTGCCCCTACATGAACAACACAGGCCTACTTTCATCTTCATGGACGACAATGCTCCAGCTCATCGGGGTCGCATCATCAGGGAACGGCTGTTGGAGACTGGTGTACCTCAAATGGAGCGGCCTGCACTTTCTCCAGACCTGAATCCTATTGAGAACCTGTGGGATCAACTGAGTTGCCGTGTAGAGGCTCGAAACTCTGCAACCCAAAACCTCAATGACCTGAGGGCTGCCGTTCTGCCTCAGCAGACAATAAGTCGACTTGTGAACAGCATGACACGTCGTTGTCAAGCTGTAATTTATGCTCAAGGGCACATGACGAGTTATGGAGACGTTGACATTTTTTGTTGTGGTGTACACTCCATTGTTAACTTTTGTTTCAACGAATTGTTATCTATCTATCCATCTATCTATCCATCCATCCATCCATCCATCCGGGAATAACCTTGGTGCCATTTCTGATCAGTTTATATCATTTAAACCTCATATCAAACAGATCTCTAAGATTTCTATCTTTCTCCTTTGGATTTAGCCAAAATTAGAAATACTCTGTTCAGGATTGATGCTGAAGAACTCAAGGCTGGACTACTGTAAATCCGGACTATCAGGAAGTCCAGACATCAAACATCAGACTTTATTGTCACATGCAGGTAATACACGTACAACTTTCAATGAGATTATTCCAGAACGGCGAATCGGGGCAACAACAACCAAGGAGACACAGGTTAAAGGATTAACCTCTACCATAAGAGTTTTAATTAAAACAAAAGAAACAGTTCACGTTTCCCCAATTGTAGATTCCCTGTGAAATTCAGATTAGATTTTAAGATTCTCCATCTGACTTATAACATATAAAGCCCTCACTAATTAAGCGCCATCATACATCAGAGATCTGCTTACTTAATATGTCTCTAACAGAGCACTTCACTCTAGGGACTGCTGGTTCCTAGAAGCTCTAAAAGTAGAATGGGAGGCAGATGTTTTAGTTCCCAGCTCTTCTCCTGTGGAACCCTGATCTAGTTTTAACTCTAGGTTTCAGTCTAGAAAGGCAGTTTTCCTTTTGGTTTACCTCTCTCATGTCTCACTCTTAAAGGCTTTGGTTAACCTCAACTATAGTTACGCTGCTATGGGCTGCTGGGCGACAACCTGATCACTTTTCGTCAGTATGATACTTTCATCTTGCACTGTCTGATTTACATGTACTTCCTGATATTTTACCTGCTAACTTTCTGATTTCTCCCCATTGAAGCCGGTCTGTTCTGTAAAATGAGACGGCTTCCTGGAGGAGGACATCGCCTGAGATGCTGCTGCCAGTAACTCATTCTTCTTCTTCCAATGCTAATACACTTCTATACCAGACCGAGAAATCTACATCAGTTTCCCTGCTTCCTTTTTTTTTTCTTTTGTTTTCTGTCTCTCAGTCCATCACCGCAGATGGCCGTTCACGCTTAGCCAGGTTCTGGTTTTAGTTCTGCATGATGTTTCTTACTGTTAAAGGCAAGTTTTCCTCTCCACTGTCGCTACGTGCATGCTCAGTATGAGAAATTGTTATAAAGTCAACAACACAAAGCTATCATCTACTGTCTCTGCTGATTCAGGAGGAATAAATCAAAGGCTCGACTTGATGTAACTAGGATCAATGTGTAATGATTGGACTGAATTTTTTTATTTTTTTATTGGCCTTTAGATAACTGAACTGATATTAACCAAATTCAATCAAACCAACCGCAACAACTCGGCATGTATGGAAGTTTTTACATGCGTCTCTGTATTGATACCCAGAACTGAGAACCATTTTAAATCTGTTTTGAGTTCACCTGTGCTAAAAATAGTTCATGCAAATGCGATCAAACCTCCGAGGGGCAAGAAATGTGTGATTTCCCAACTCATTTGATTCTAGAAGAGGAAGGGAGAAACAACACTCAAATGTTCCCTGGTAGAAGACCTTTCAGAAGCTCAGGGGTCGATGTTATCCAATTATCCAGACCTTAAAGGTAGAGCGGCAGAATAGACGTGGTCGCCGACTTTAATGTAGGAGAAATGCACGTTAGAGACTGTTAAACAAGGAGAAGCAAAGTTATGTTAGATGATAAAACTGTCAATGTTCTTCACCGTGGTAACAACATCCCCACCATTAGGGATGATGGTGGGAGCATCATGTTGTGGGGAAGTCTACCCTTACAAGGAAACAGGTGAGTAGTATTTATATATACATATAAAACAGGAAGATAACAACAGCAGTTTGTTGTATTTAATGTATTTCATTTGTTAAAATAAGAGTAAAGGATGCTGAATACAAAATAATCAGAAACTCTTCAGATTATTAAAGCTTTCTATGCTTTAACTTGCTCTTCGCAGCTGACTATACTTTGTTTTTTGTTCTTTCACAGAAATCTTATGAAAAAATACAGAGGTTTGTGTGTGTGTGTATGGGGGGGGTATGTTTGCTAAAAAGTGTTATTATATTGAGTGGATTAAAAAAAATTGAACTCTTTATTATAATCATCAAACATATCTTTCATTTCTAATGTTCATTAGAAGCAGGAGAAGGTTTTGTCGTGGTTGATTTGTAAAATCTTTATTGTCCTGCATTAAAATCACATGTATTCTGCTGATATAATGAGAGCCACTAATGAGTGAGACAATAAAACAAAACAATAAATATTCTGTGGCAGTTTGGGAGTGAAAAGAAACGACTTGGCCCCATTTGTGTCCCAAACGTCCAATCTGTCCAACAAAAAGACAAACCGTCTCCGAGGAGCAGCATTTCGACTGTAATTGGTGTACACTGGCTTTAAAAAGCCGGGGTGAGACGTACAATGCGTGGCCTGTGAAAGGAAACTCCGGAGCACATTAAAAGTGAATTAGTTCTTGTGTAAAGTGCGTTGGGGGTCATGCTGGTCACGACGCGCGCGCCTCTCCAAAGACGCACACGTCTCCAAAGGCGCACTCTGTGGGTCTTAAAAAGCCAGTCACATTGTTGGGGATCTCACAAGAGGTGTACATATGGCATCCAGGTTGCAATTAAATGTTTTTTTAAGATGTTTTTCCTCTCTTGAAGAAGTTTCCTCTTTCTTCTTCCTCCCCCTCCTGGCAGCTCTTTGGCAGACGGAACAAGGGGAGGGGGGCGCATTGAAAGGCTCCGCTGCTGGTTCGGGATGACAACAATCTGGTCAGCGAGTTGTTGGACTTTGATTGTCCCCCTCAAAGCCTCCTTCAAACAAAAAGCCCACGACTAAACTAAAGCCCCACCTGGTTCCTCTGTTTGCTAAAGTAATAATAAATAGATTTGCTTTAAAAAATAAGTCAAAGAAGCCTTATAAAGCGGCGTAGTAAAGGAAGTGAGCGTCGGGCAGGTACATCACCTGCTCCGCAGCTTGTTCAGTTTATTGTTAAATATCGTTAAATCACTTTCTCACCAACTCTGCTCCGATATCTGCCATTTCCACAGCAACTGGCCCCTCATGTTTGCCCACACTTCGCATAATAGGCACACGGATAAAATATATATACATATATATCACGGGGGAGACCGACAGGACCAAACGCACACCTGTCCAAGATATCCGAACATAGATTTGGCACCAATGGATATTTGTAAAGTGGCAGTATTCAGTTTACTTTAGACTTTTTCAGCCTTTTTTATAACAGTCATCCACCGTCTCCTATCTCACGAGTGTATTTGTCCAGTTTATTGAAAGCATATGGTTATCAGAATGCCCCTAAAACACATATTTAGACAGAAAGTTAAGTGGAGCTCTTTGTGGTCTTATGTCAGTAAATCATGTTTGGGCTCTGGCACACTCCTAACTCTACTAAAATCAAAGCTCCAACGTTTCCGCACGTTGTCGCCCATCCCACTTATATTTAACCTCCTGAAAACATTAAACCAAGCCTTAAGGAGTGATGCGCCATCAGGCTGTCGACGAAATGGGCATGTTTTTGGAGACGCCATGGCGCACAGGTATATACACGCTTCCGATTGAAAACTGAGCTTGTCTTGTTGTGAAACACAAAAAGAGCTTTGGTACTTTTAATCCACGCTGCGGTTTTGGTCAAATCTGACCCAGATTACTTCGCAGCCCCGTGCGTAATTGTCTTATTTTCCTCCATAAAACCTTTGCGCTCATACGCAGAAAGCGAAAGTTGCCAAGTGTAGGTGATTTATATACGCTTATCTGGTAAGATTTGACTTTTAAAGCTGAGAGAATGAGCATCTTATTCTTTCTAGAAAGGCAAAATATAAAATAAAGAGCTAAACCTTTTTTTTAAAAGGCAGTTGAAGCAACCAAAGTTTATCCCGAAGCCTTGCAGCCATCCGCGCAAAGAATCCATTTGTAACAATGGGCTAGATTTTTTTATTAAAGAATTGCAGAGATGTCTTCAATCTGTTTTTGAATTTGTTTATTTTTAATTCTACTTATGGCAAAATGTCGAAAAATATATTCATGAACGGGTTTACAGAAAGCAGGGCGTGTTCCGCTATGTTGAATGTCCCGCCATGTTAAAAGGTGATTTTTGCTCCTCAGTTTACCTAATGGGTTTATTTATAACAAGGATTGTGTGCAATAATAAAAGGTTAAGTTTAGGCAACACATTTTTCATCTGTTGTCTACGTTCATGTAACAAACCTGCAAAAAAAAAAAAAACCTGCAAAAAAAACCCAAAAAAACCCATAAAAACAGAAACCACAGAATGTTTAATTTCCAAAAGGCATTTAAACACCAACAGTGTCCCAAAATTTTAGAAGATTTCGTTCATATTGATTGCAGGAAAACGCAAAGCCAAATTATTGGATAAAATAAACACATTGAAAAACAAATAAAAATGCTGAAGTTGAAAGATAATTATTCAGAAGTTATTTATTTCTTAAAATAGACTTTTAAGTCTAATAATTCCTTTAAGCATTTGTGTCTAAACGATTTCAAATAACTAAAATGATCAGTATATTAGGTTTATATATTTTATAAGAAGAAGAAGAATGGAAATAAGTTTCCGACATTAAGCATCTGGGATCTGATTTAAAATGCCTTATAGATTATTTGCATCGTTAAAAAAATGCGTTTTGAATCCCAGCGTACATCAGAAAGATGTTCCAAATTAAACCTGTCAGGCTCAGTTCTTATCCAAATCTAAAAATCCTGCAGATACTGAGCCGGAATTGTAGGCTTGCAGCAAATTAAAAATCCATAAAACCCAACAAAAAAAAAAAGAAAAGAAAAAGAAGAAAAGTGAAAATGTCTAAACATGACACATCCAACACTTCTGAGGTTGAATCATTTTTGAAAGCATATTATAAAGAGAAGTAAAGAATGAGGGGTATAGAGAGAGGGGGGGGGCGCAGCTCGGACGCTGATTGGCCGCCTAAAGCGCGCTGTTGATTCAGGCGTCCACTGTGGGAGCAGATAAGATAAAGGCCATATAAAATGACAGAGATGCGCATCCATCCCTCACCGTCAGCTGCACATATACGAGCTGTGACGCCTTCAGGGACAGCAGAGGAAGCCGTCTGTCTGTCCATCCTGTCCTCACCTGTCTGCAAACGGATCCTCCTAGGTGGGCATCCTCTGGTTCATCTCCAGGTAGTTTGGAGCTTAAAGTTTTGTTTTTTTCTTTTGGAAATCTATAATTATTTGCAAGTGTTTAATCTGAGCGTGGCCGCGTAAATGTATCTCATTTGGACTCATTCCAAGTAAAATGCTCTCATATGCGCAGGATGTCCCACAAACACAGGGATGAAGTGCGCGCACTTCAGCCCGCTGAGGGATTCTGCGGGATTTCTCAAACACTCTCCAAACCGACGCAGCGAACCGGCTGCGCCTCCGGCGACTCTGCTGGACGCGGACGGAACCGGAGGACGTTCTGGAGATGCGTGACGCAAACGCGCGGCGGGCGCAGGATGAAGGCCAACGACCGGGAGCGCCACCGGATGCGCCACCTGAACTCGGCTCTGGACGCGCTGCGCAGCATCCTGCCGGCGCTGCCGGACGACAACAAGCTCACCAAGATAGAGACGCTGCGCTTTGCGCGCAACTACATCTGGGCCCTGACGGAGACGCTGCGCATGGAGCACCATCCTCAGCATCCTCGGTATCCTCAGTATCCTCATCCTCCTCAGCATCCTCAGTATCCTCAGCATGCGCACCATCCTCAGCCTTCTCAGAATCCTCACAGCGCCGCGTCAGAGCAGAGCAGCCAAGGGAGCGTCTCCTCCCTGGAGAGCGACTCAGCATCCCCCGCAGAGTCCCGCGCTGCAGAGCTGACCAGCAAAACGCTCACACCCAGTTTTATTCCCATCACTATTTACTTCCGGTCACTCCATGGAGAAAGTGTCATAAGAAACTCTCGGTAACTACTTCACACCTGTTTTTTGGTCTTCTTTAATTCCTATAAAATCAGTCAAACTCATCGGTTTCTCTATTTTGCTGTAAATTAGTATTCATTCTAGAAAAAGTCTTGCTTCTGTTGACATCACAGGCAACACTTTTTAGTAAATATGTATTTTTTTATATTATATTTATTAAATATTATTCAATAACATGATCATGATTTACATCATTTATGTGCTGAGGTTTTTTTTCTTGTTGGAAAGTATGAAATGTTTTTTTTTTGTATTTTATTTTACACTAACATAAGTTTCATCACTGCATCACCGTCCGTTTGCCCTAAAGCATGAACATTAGTAATTAAAAGGAGAAAATACAACAAAAATGCTTTAAAATCTCATTCACCAACATTTTTACTAATGCCGTGTTTTAATGTCATTCAGCTAAACAAAAAAACAGATGTATGCTTATTTTTCTTTATCTTGATTTCAATATTCTTTGAAATAAATCCTTGTTCAACTAAATTTATGTGCACATTTATTAGTGAAAACAAAAATAAATTTGTTTAAGTCATCTTATAAAACTTAATAACATGTAGAGGGGAAGAAACAGTTTGTGGAGTTTTATTGGTAAAATGCTGAACTGGGGAAACTTTGCAAAGTCACTTAAGGTTTTTTCTTGTTTTTACTGTAATCTTAATAGAAAATCCAGCGGAAGGAAAAAATACATTTTTGTGCCATAATGTTTTAATAATCAATAAGTCAGGCCACACAAATTATGATAAAGATGTGTTTTATGTTGGTTATGGGTCCAACATTTAAGTATTCAGGTTAGTTCAGACGATTTTTCATTTACTTATTCCATAAAAACACCTAAGTCTATCTCATATAGGTGAAAGATATATTTAAAAACTGTTAATGCAACACATTAATGCTAAAGTGTCTGTTTTATACCAGATATTTTTATTTGAATTTATTTATTTTTCATATACTGTAATCAGAAGCCTAAAATACTATTAGGACGAACCAGGTTTGGCTGAAAAGACATTTTAAAAAATCAGATAAAAAGACTGATTTTGATCGTATGGATTATATTAGTGTAACAATGATGGCAAATATAGAGCTCAGAATAGCCTCAGCTGAGGTTAAAGGAAGATTCAACTGAGAAGCGACTCTGCTTCTAACAAAAGTCGGGATCTTTCTCACATTTTGTCTCATTAAAGCCAAAAATTTAGAGACATTTTGATGCGACTTTAGGAGGCAGATCAAATTAAAGGAGGGCATAAAGTTTAAGTCAAAGTAAAGATATCCTTTATTATGAATGAAACTCTGAAAAGTGTGGCAGACATTTGTATTCAGCCCATTTAAACATTTATATATATATATATATATATATATTTATCTTTGCCAGTTTTACACATTTAAACTTCATTTACTTGCAAAGTAGCTCAAAGTCAGATTGGACAGATATCTGCGAGCATTGACCTTAAAAGGTTTGCTACAGTTTCTTGAATGCATTCAACGTATAGCCAGACTTGGACTAGGCCATTGATACAAGCGAATGTGCTTCACTCTCAAAGCTTTAATCGACTTATCCATCCACAGATTTATCCATGACTCACCTGCTGTCTTCACAATTCTGTTCGATCCTTTATGTTATGTAGTAAACCTCTGAAGCCTTTTACCTAGACTGATGAAATAACTCACAGGGAACTTTTACTTACAAAGTTAGGGGACTTCTGAAGGCAGCTGGTCGTGCTCGGGTTTTAGCTGTGAGTTTTATCGCAGAGTACAAGCGAATGCCGGATCAAATCTAGGGGGAAAAAAGCATCCAGAAATATATAAAAAAAAAAGCGGATTAAGTTAATATTCATCTGAAGAATGGAGAGAAACATTTATTCAAATCAGGACAGACTCTCTTCTTAAAATAAACACTTCGGTTTGTCACTTTATTGAATGAAAAAGTCCATTTATGGTACATTTTTATGAAATACTCCTACTCACTTGTGGCAGTGGAGACATAAGAGCTAATCATGAACTGACATCACAGTCAACACTTTTGGGAGGTGTTACCATTATATTCTGAGATTAAAGCAGAACGTGCACGGTTATTATTTAGATGCGGCTCCACATTTGCTCTGCTCTCTGTTGGCAGCATCTTTATTTTTCCCGGCCATATTTTGCTAAACTGAAGGTCATCAGGCTGTTTGGTTTGGAATAACTTCGCCCACATCGGGATGAGAAATAATGACAATCAAATGTCAGAAACTGAAATTTGATTGGGTTTGTTACACATTTCACTACAAATAGGAATATGGTTTACAGAGCTCACCACTATTTCAAAATGAAATACAAAAGCTAAGCTAAGTGAATATACTGTGGGTTTGTCAAAAGTTTTGAAAAACAAAACGATTGAGATAAAAAAAACAAAAAAAACTGGCTGGTTGGATGACAGATTAGGGGAAAAATAACGGAGAAATCAGTGGATTAAAGCAATCAAATTAAGGGCCAAATGATTGGATGTGTGATAAACAGGATAATTGGTCAGATAAAAACATCTCAGAAAGACAAAACCATGTTTGAGTTGAACTCCTAGTTTTTGGGATAATGACTGATTATAATAAAATTCAGAGATCATTCAGTGGAGGATTCAGGTTATACCAAAAAAAAACCCCCAACAAAAATCAAGCAGCCAAAACATTTATTTGGCAATTATCTTTATTATTCTGGTGTATAAAAACCTTATTGTATAAAAATCCTTTATTTCAGCATGACTTAAACAGAGTGGTTGGCTGAAGGTTCATTCAGATCATAGTTTAAAGCAGAAAGAGAGATCTGTGACCAAGATTTATGTGCAAATCAATGTTTCTTTTCTTTCTTAAAACACAAAGCTCCATCCTTTCTGCGAACCTGCGACAGCACAGAAAAACAAACAAAGGGACAGAAGCGCAGGTTGAAGCAAAAGCGCGGCGTGGTGTGCAGTCAGAGGCCGGGGCGGGCTAAACGCTCTACTTGGGGAAGACGGTGACGACATCGAAGCCCTCGGGAGGTGTGACGCGCTCGCGAGCGTGTTTCTCACAGTAGATCTGCTCCTCCACAAAGAAATGTCCCTTCTGTTTGAGGTTGACGTCGCAGTCTGTGCAGGTGTAGCAGTCGGGGTGGCGAAACTTGTCCCTCAGCTTCACCAGCATGCCCCTGAGCACAAAACGTCTCATTGAAACACGATTCAGGAAGATTTTTGGAAGGACAAATGAGAAAAGATGGAAACCAACGAAGCTCAGAAAGTGAAAATGAGCAGAAATTCATTGGTATTAATCCACTCCAGATACTAACCCCTCACGGACACCACTAACCTGAGCTTTTAACCATTTCTACTGATTATAGTGGCAAACTATCAAACTGTAAATGTTAACATGTGAGTCGGTTTTAAGGTGATGAACTTCCTTCCTTGCCTCCACCATCGTCTCATCTAACATGGGGAACATTTAAGTCGATTTTAAAGAATAGACAGTTGGGGTCGCTCCTGAAACCGCCCTAATGTTTAACACTATTCATCGTCTTGTGTGATTTATGCTGCTGTCTGGGCCATTTCTCCTTTGGAAGACATTGTTTTGATCTCGGTGAGTTTTCCTCCTGGTAAAATAAAGAATACATTCATTCTAGGGCGACTGACAATAAAGGACGTTTCTCATCTGTTCTTGAATCTCGAGAAGTTCAGATTATGCAAAATAAAAGGTTCAAATAACATTTGGTTTATTTGGTTTCCTTGGATAGCCTAAATCAGCAAAAAGACTCAGATCAGTGCAACTTTAATCTCTACTTTAATCTCAGTCTGAAAGCGTATTTGGTTTTGTTTTTAATTAATTTCTACCCATTTAAAATCCGTAAGGAAGACCAACTTTAATTAGGACTGAAACCTAAAATCCTAAATCTAAATACATCCACCCACAAGGTGGAGACAAACCTTTTCAGAAAACGTTTCATAACCCAACTGACCTTTAACCTCATTATCAACCTACATGCTGATCTGGCTCAAGTTCTGCTCCACCAGTAACCCATAATAACGTGTTAGTGGCAATGGAGTAGATCTGGACGTGTTGGAGTGCTGCCTTAAGTTTCTTCTAAACTGTTTCAGTGTCAGCAAAGGAAACATTGACCTCTAAATGTTTAAATAATCTAACCAAGTTCTTTATTTGAAGCAGAATTGTGGAAGACAAATAACTTACAACAGAATTGCTTGAGTGAGCGCAAGTTTAAACTAAAATCATCAAAATAAAATAAATAAAGTTACGAAATTAAACCTAAAAGAAAGTGGGAGAAACTTCCTGTGTTTCTAGTCACACTGTAATACTCACACAATCCCAGATCCACATTTGTCACAGACGGGCAGCTTCTCCGTGTTCCCGACAGATAATCCGATCTTGGTCGTCGGCGCCTTCACACTCCTGAATCCTGATGGTTTATCCGAGTCGCCTGGAAAGAAATCAGAACCTTACGTGACTCAGCTGAACTTGATGCAACAGCGGTTGTTTAAAACGTTCGGCTTGGTTACCCGTCTCCAGAATCTCCTGAAGCACCTTGAAGGACGCGGACTGTCGAGGAGGCTCGTCCGACTCCTGGTTCTCCGTGAGCATCTTGTAGACCTCCGAGTCCGACGGTACGGCCGGTCGCTTGCCTGCCGCCGGCGGCTCTGACGGCGCTCTGCAAAGACGGGAATGTTTTAACTAGAACTGAAACAACTAATCGATAAAAAAAATCGATTACAGTAGTTGAAAACTACTTTAATAATTGATTAGTTGCTTTATAATCACGTTTTACCGTAAGCGTTTATTTTTAACACAATCTGCTACATCTGCGGTCAGTAGGTGGCAGTAATGAGCTACCCAACGCTGTGATCTACCAGTGGAGCAGTAGAAGAAGAAATCAGCCAATCGTTAGCGTTGTTTTGCTAGCGCATGGCTCAGGTGGCATAAACACATTTGCCCTGAGCAAGATGGCGGAGCAGGAAAATGTAGGAAAGTCTTCTTTAAGTGAACCTCTGAGAGGAAAACATGTGAGAGTTAAAGCAGGAGAGGAAGAACCAGTGCGGTAAAATAACCGAATAAGAAATTAGACGCGCTAAATTCTGTTAATGAAATCAGTTCATATTAATTTAGAGTTGCAGGTGTGCAGAAAAAAAAACAAGCAACAATAAAAGAACACGAGGAACAAGACGCTCACCCCCAGCAATGTCTACCACTCACTAACTCTGTTCTTAACATGCTGGTAGAGACACAAGTTCATATTAGTAACAATAATGTCCAACTAAGTCAGCCTCCTGCTGAACATTCACAATAAAGATCAAATTAAATAGGAATTTAAATGTAGAGAATAATAAGGACTGAGATTATTGTTAATATGCTGTAAACTATTGGCTGTATGGAATTAAACCTCATTTTTTGTATTTTATGCCTCATTTGTTTCTTTAAACAAAGTTAAATAAATTGTAGTAAACGGCATAATTCTCGTGTTTCCCTTTTTCTTAATTTGTTTTAACAGCTTATATAGGAAAGTAAATGCTGAGTAAATAACAACAAAAAGCAATTAATTGATTATCAAAATAATCGTTAGTTGCTGCCCCAGATTTAACGTCAGCCTGAAAACCGTCTGAACTTCTGTTCGTCTTGACCCGAGGAGGATCCAATAATATTTACGAGATGCTTTTGGAGTCTGTCCATTCGAACACTCAGGACAAGATTTCTGTTTTTGACTGAACATGGCAGCAATTTTCCTGAACTGAGAAAAGATTGGATCACGTTCAGAACTCTCACGAAGATGCATCTAATCATTTCAAAACCAAAATCTCATTGACTGGATATCTGAGGTACGATAAATCGGCTTCATCAAGATGTGGGTCTGACGTCTTAAAACTGGGCGCATATAAGCGACTGATATTTACATCTTCTTCCATGTTTGAGAGGTGTTGGTCCTGTGGGATTTGTTTGGCCAGTCACAGTCAGTGAGGCTACGGATGCTCAGATCGTGGGCCGTTTCAGGTTTGTTAGGAAAACTGATGAAAGGCAAGTTGAAGCACGCTTAGACGTGTAATCAAACTACTTTCTTTTTGCTCTGGAGACAAATCAACTGAATGTAGTTTATTAAATTTGTGTTAGACCAAACATAAAAACACTATAAATAACATAAAAAAAATAAAAACAAAGTAAATATCAACACAATTTTCTGCAACAGCAACCTTTATGGAGGCAAATCTTTGTTTGTTTAGTCGACAGAACGAAAGCCCAGAGGGAAAATCACTGCTTATTGGCACAACAGCCGAGGATTAAGTGAGCACTCAGACTTTCCCTCAAAGACTCATTTTAGTTCAGGGGAAACAAACATAGAAAGATAATAAAAAAAAGGGAATGAGCATGATGTTTATATCATGACGATAAGCAATAACTCGGAAAGCAGGAAGTGTTAGTAGTAAGGAAGCATAAAATATAACGATTTTGAAATGTTTTTTCCACTAAAGGCTCAAAAGTCACCATGAGAGATCCTCTACACAAGTAAATTTGCTTCACCCAACACCAATTATCACAAAAACCTTCATCTCGGTGAAGATTTCAACAGTCATTCTTAAATGTTGTCGGTTCAGTTTGGTCTGAACTCAAGTTTCTAAATGAAAACAGGCAGGAAGAAAGTCACCCTGCTTCAGTCGGGGCCTTCTCCATAACACGCCTAAAGCTGTTTTTAAACAAATTTGAATATTTTAATCCCAAATGGAAAGCTAATACATTTCAAAATTTACGATTATGGTTTACGTCAGATGGAAAACCCAAAAATCGGTTTCCCTGAGAGTTAAACTTAAATGAAATCAAAGTCCCCAGTGGGATCAATAGAGTATCCATCCATGCATCTAATTAGGAGACAATAAAAGCAATAAAACACAAAGATTTATAAGCGACTGCTTGTTTAACTGCAGACAGTCATTAACGCCATCCTCGTTGTGGGAAGCCACAGAAGGTCCCGGCTGAGGAAGCGTGCTGGACGCAGGCGTGTCAAAGTCAAATCCAGGAGGAAAATTGAGACGGGGAAAGATCCACAAGCGGTAAAGAGAAATGAAGCGTCGAGCAAGTCGTCGACTTCAGCTTTAAACACAGAGATGCAACGTTCGCAGTTGACAGGAGAGACAGCCAGTTGCTTAGCGGTCGAAGGTCGTCTACTTGGATCAAACTAAATATAGGAGCTAAATGAGTGACTGGGTCGTAAACACTGGAATACACGGGTGTGTCATTCCATGCTTGCATTGTATCGTTTCATTTGGAAATCATCTTCTTGCATTACTGAATTAGAAAAGCTGATATACAATTAAACGTCCTAATTTTCATAAAAAAAAAAAGGTTTTTACGTTGTGTTTTTAATCTATATCTATCCAGTTGTGCATTTAATTCATTGATATACATTTCTCTTAAAGCAACACTAAAGAGGTTTCACTGTGGACAAAAGCGGTAGTGTTTCTTTCTGTCTGAAGGAAGACTGCAGTTCCCATGAGCACCAGCGCATAGCATGGCAAAATCCTGATGTCCCGGACGCCTGCAGTTGGATTGAAGTACATTTCTGTTTCTAGTGTCTGTGTGAAGGATAAATAGTGATGAGGTGATGAATCTAATTGTGGTGAAACAATGTCATATGATGATGTTGAAGATAAGAAACAGGGGACGTGACGTATGCAGTAAAGCAGTCAGCATATTAGTAGTTTTGTGTGGAAGAAAGGGTTCTTGCCACCCTCCTTAAAGTTGCTAAGTAGACAAATAATCACAAAGGCTATGAAAACATTTTATGGAGGTAGAAAAGTTACCTAACTGTATTTGTGTATCTTTAAACCCCTGGGATCTACAGAGTATTGTCAAGAAGAAGAGAAAACAGAACCAGACATGCAGAAGCGTGATAATAAATCAAAGTGGGTTTCCTGTAAACGGCGACTGCTTCAAGTTCACTTCATGTAAAAAGGGCTCCGAGTGTTTATAGTGTACAAAACACGAGCTTGTTTCACTTAGGCTGACATTTGTAAAGATGCTTTTGTTTTGTTTTTTATTAAAGTCGTGGTGCTTTAATGCTTTTACACACCGTGTTTCACTTTCTCCCATTTAATAAATGAAATGAACTTTTCAGCAATATTCTAATTGACTGAGATGTACTTCTAAACCTCGTTAAGGCGGTTGAGCGTCCATCTGATCCGACTGATGTCTGGACAGGACTCACTTGTCATTGGGCCCGGTGGTCTGGACCACGGTCTCCACCTTGTCCACAGCCGAGTTGAAGTCCTTGATGTTCTCGGACGAGTACAGACCGGACGGACTGTTGTACTGGTTGGTCACGACTTTGGGGCCAAAGCTTGCGAAGGGTAGGGCGCTCCTGTTGTGGGACGAACCGATGTTTTTCACCTCCTAAATAACAATACAAAAAAAAAAAAAGCAGATCGAAGTGAGATTTCCATTCCAGCTTTAACCGAGGAGCTCGTTTGTGAAATGAAAACGGGAACATGCTGCAGTGTTGTGGAAACAATCCACGGTGAACTTGGTGAGGAATTCAGGACACAAACATGCGTTTGGACAAAACACTCAACACTTCTAACGGGCAGCAAGTAAAAAAAACCAAAAAACATCTGTAGTCCACAAAATAAGACGAGTTATGGGAGCTGGTTTAATTTTTTCTGCCAATGTAACAGACACGTGTAAATCACAGCAAACCTGGCTCATGCCTAACAGCGGGAACGGGGACAAAGCTTCCAAAAACAGCACGATTCAAGCATCAATTCGAATTCATCCATTCTGCAAAAGTCTCTCAGACGCAGAGAGCTCATTTTTACAAAAGGGTTTCAGTAAACAAGGATAAAAAGTAATAGATTTGATCCAAATGCTTGAAACATGTTTAAAAAAAACAAAAACGCACACACAAACAGGCTGTGACACAGTTTCCTACATGAATTCAAACTTCGGCCTCAACTTCCCCCTTAGAGAGCAGCGACTGAGGCTTACGTCACAGTTTGGCAGATAAACTAGTTTCCTAGGAAACCTCCTGTTGGGAAGCAAACAATGACTTCATTTCTGGCATAAAACAGAAACATCTCTCAATGTTTCGCGAGCGCATTTAGACTTACAGAAAATCATGTGGCTGCCTGTACAAAACAAAACAAAAAATCATCAAGTTTTTAGACCAAAAGATCAAAACTGGCTTTTTTAAACACATCTGCGCTGACACTCACCCGCGGCTCTGATGCAAGGTTCATCTTGTAAGGGTGAGTCTTTCCTTCCTCGGACGAAAGTGGCGACCACAGCTTGGTTTCTGACCTGCGGTAAAAACAAAACAAAGGTTTAATGCTGCGAACATTTAAACACAGCCACGGCCGTCTCTGTCTCTCTGCAACCTGGAGCAGCCATGATGTAATGCAGTTGCAACATGGCTCAGCATGAAAAAACGTGGATGAAAGCTGAGCCGTCCCACATTACTCACAGGTTTGTCTTTTACGAGGCAGAGAGCTTCTCGTTTCTACGCCCTACCTGTCGATGGAGAGCGCAATTTCCTCTTCGCAACCCTTTATCTTGTTCTGCGCCTCCAAGTGAGTCATGCTCTCCGTCTGCTCGCCGTTAATGGACAGAATTATGTCTCCGATGGACAGGTTGGCTTGGGCCGCTTTACTTCCAGGGTTAACCTAGGAGACAGAAATCACACTTTAAGTAAGAAGTTGCCGTCATAAAAATTTTTTGGGGTGGGTTTCTTTCTGGCTTTAATAAATGTTAGGAAACAGAGAGGAAATCAAACTGTAGCCTCTGATTATGGTGCGCCTGTACTAACGCTGAGCCACCTGGCAACCCCGAAAAACGGATTTCTGAATGAATAAAACGGAGAGAGAGCCCTTTAATTACAGCCTTGGCTCTGATGGGGCCTTTAGATCCGCTCTGTTGACCCTTACATACTCTACACTCAGCTTTGTTTACGGTAAACAGAAGCAAAGCCGTTTGCAAACAGGAGTTCTCAGGCGGCTGCCCAGAAGACAGATGTTACACGGAGATAAGGGGCTTAAAGCGGAGCGACTGGCACAGTCCAGGAATTCCTGAACCCATTTCCATGGGTGGAGCGGAGCGGCTGCAGGAACGCCGTTTACAACAGGAACTCAGGCGAGGTACACAGAGGAGTCACACGTCCTCATGACCAGAGGAACGACCAAGATTCACTTAAGGTTTATGACGGTGCGTTTAAGTTCATACGCGGAAAGAATAAAAAGAATTGAGTCTTCCAAGCAAACTTTGCTCTAAAACATCTGGATGCTTGGTTCCGATCCAAAGTAGCTTCAAAGTGTTACAGTTATGTGTCAGAGGTAGGTCTTTCAAAATGCGCGCGCAGCTTCCAAAGCTGTTTTACAGGCCGTACACATACGTATACGTTTGGAAACAAACAAACACTATATTGACATTAGTTTCAATCATATATAGTGAGCTATATTACTTTCACACGTTAACGTGTTAAAAATTACGGTGGCCCGGAAATGTCACAGCAAACAAAAGCCACAACGCTACAAAACTAAAGCTACAACGCTACAAAATAAAATTGGCAAGGCCCTTAAATCACAACACAAAACAATTCAGTACAAGGCATGAAGTACAAAGAGCGAGAGAGCTCCCTTATCCGTAGGTGAAAGCTGATGCTTAGCTTATCAGTTTACTTATCATGGCCTCAAAGGACATGTTTTTTTTTCATGTCAGGACAAATTCACCTGTTTTCTTTTTATCTTTCCATCTGGCTTGTTAACCAAAACAGTAATAACCATCATTCCTCAGCTTAAAAGACTATTCCATGCAAACCCATGGAAAAAGTTTGTAAAAACTGCCTGAAAATTAAGAATACAGTCTCACCAAAACTGTTCTTGGAAAAAAAAAAAAAGGAGAATTATAAATTGGTTAGATACAAGAAACCCAAAAGCAATTTTATTTATTATTAGAGTGTCAGCCCAGGGTCGCATTTACAAGGTTGTGGGCCCCTGGGCTGGATGCACTTTTGGTGACCTGTACACTCGAGAAAATACATTTTACTAATATAAATTATGGTAAATTAATAGATAACCTTATAAATCATTAGCAATTTAATGATGCATGGTAGGTGGAATAACTCTGAAGGTACTGCAACTTCATAATATTCAAATATTTGAATATGTTTAATACATAAATATACCCAAATATATACAACTTTGAGACCCAAGTGAATTAAAAAATAAATAAAATCTGGGCCCCAGGACATACCAAGATGTTTTAAGATAAAAGAAAAAGACTGAAAGGTCACCAAGAGGTCAAATCCGACCATTAAAATGAGAAAACATCAGACAGCCTTCCTCAGACTATGGAGATGAGATTAAAATAAATTATTTGTAAGATTTTACCCCGTTTAGGCTGGATAGCAACTGCAGTTAAGAGAATGCTGAAGTCCACCTACAGTAATGGCTACAGGTGCGACATAAACGACAGGTAGGATAATGAACTGCTAAAATATACATTAATATTAACGTGTACAGGGTTAAAATGAACCTAGTTAAACCCGTTAGCTGTTAGCCTGACGTTAGCCACTGTGCTAGCCGCCTCCAATTAACGCCCAGGTTACCTTAGACGTGCCTGATTAAAACTTAACGTTCGAAGCCAACCTACCCGGGAAATAGCCAACGGCTGCTCGAAGTCTTTACCCCCGACCAGCCGGAAACCCCACGGGCCAGGACCCTGAATCACCACCCGGACAGGAGGCATCGCTTCGGTCTAAAGCAGGCGAGGAGAGACGTTGAAAACGGGCGAGCTCGAGCGTCTGGCTCGGTTCCTCCAGCTTCTGACATGAACTGTCGCTGATTGGAGGCGGGGCTTAGCCGCAAAGGGGGCGGATCCGCCCAACGCCATTGGACGATCAGACCGAGGGGTTTCGATCGTCTATGCGACAGATGAGTCACTGCGTCCTCCTGAAGTCAAGTCCGTGGCACTCACGTCTGGCAGCGTGACATCAGCCTCCGGCTTTATCTCGGGTTTATCTAAACTGGTGTAAAGATAAACAAACAATTGAACAGATTCTGTTTACTAAAAGCTAGTTTCCCAAGCATTTTTGTGATGACCTGAAGCTAATTTCAATCATTTAAACCATCCAGTTACTGTACTTGGTAATATTGACACAAAAACATAAAGTTTGACAAATATTTATGATAAAGGGCACTAATCACACATTTTAATGCAGTAACAAAGGTTATTTCAGTATTTTGTTATGTTTTCTAAGTTTTTATTTGTCGTTTGTTTATTTTGGCACATTATGAGGGGTGATTTAGATGATAGAAACAAAATCCCTTAAGAAAAAAGAAAAAATATATATATAAATATATACATATATATATATATATATATATAAATATAATTTGAGCATTACCTTTTGATTGCCTGACGTTTTATTGACAAGTTGTTTGAAGAGTGAGCAGAGTGGCCCCTCTTCACATTTCGGCCGTCTCATCTGAGCTGGTTGCTGCAGGGGGATGTCAGCTATGCCTTTACGTCATCCTGCAATGTGCAAATTTACCATTTATGGTACAGCTAAATCCCAGGATGTGGAATGTGCCGCTCCCAGAAACCTGAACTCTAGCCAGGAGCTCTGAGCTCAAAGCCTGAGCAGACAGACTGAATGAAACACACCCTTTCTTTGCTTTGCATGAAAGCTTTACAATTGTGCCTCTCTGTTGTAAGAAATGATGCTGGTGCATTATACACAGAGCTGCTCTCATATTTGATAAGGCCCAAGACAGGGCCTCCACTTCAAGAGTCTTAATGAAATATTTTAGTAGTTGTTTGCTGTTTAAAATCAACCCAATCATGGAGTGTGTTTGGATTTGACTGTAAATAAACACCAACAGTTTATTCCTCTATTTCCTATCTAGTCTGGTTGCCATGTCTGGTATTAAGCTTTTCACCAAGGACTGCTTATACTCTGGAAAGAGGGAAGTTTAATTTGCTTTTCTTTTTTTTTGCAGCTAATTGCAGTTGAATTGTGCATTTATGTGTAATTTCTGCTGTAGACTCAAGCAACATTGTTTGAACACCATTAACTTATCACTGGTGCTGCATGAGACGAGGAAAAACAGGCAATATGTGATACAGTTTAAATGTCATTATGACAACATTACTTGGCAAAAATAACAGAATACTCAGCAAACCTACAAGTGAGCAGCAAGCATAATACTGTTATCGAGTACTTTAATGCACTGTAATTTAATGTTAAGGTAGTATTTTTTTGCATTTAAGGTAGGCTTGTTTCATATATTCATTTTGGCCTGAGAATGCATCTGCAAGTTTTTTATGCAGTGCTACTACCAAAACTGATTATTTAACTTCTTCAAGCATCTTCCCTACCATCAAAAGTAACTGTTTCAGCTCTCAAAACTAAACAAATTCAAATTTACATTTGAAATTAAATTAATGTATATACAGTAGAGGCCTTTGGAGCACGTTTAAAGTCAACAAATTCCCAATAAATGTAGCAGTAAAACCTGACATTTCAAAAAGGCATAGGCCTGTTATGTGGTGAAAAGTAATGCAGATATGGTTGAACACTGGAACTGAAAATACAATTGAAATTTGAGTTCAACTAACATTAGTGAATTATCTTCCTATTCAGTAATATATATGTTTAACCTTGTTTAACCTTAGATGATAAATCAAATTATAAAAGAACCAAAACAAAACAGGTCTGTTTGTGTTAAACATGTCAACTTAGTTTTCAAAAATTACTCTGTATTTTCTTCATGTATTTAGTTGTTTAAAAAAAATAAATAAATGTTATTTAAGTGGTAGGAAGGTAAATGAAACTGATATGTTTGTCAATTATCATATTAATATTTTAAAGAATTCACTATTATCAACAAGTAAACAATTCAAATGTGATTTTTTTCTCTGGGATCTATCTATCTATCTAACTATCTAAGGGGCTTGAGCACCTGCCCCTTTGCCTCTTGATGCCCAAAGTGCCCTTTCGTTAGGGTTTTTTTTCTGTTGGAGAAGGGATTGTGGTAAAATAATTTTACTTTACCAGAAACTTACTCTATGCACAGCCCCAAAAAGTAACGAAGCTGACGTTGGCTTCCAACTCAGAAAATGATTAAAAGGTGATTCCACCAAATTTTTTGCTGACTTCTGCACTTTTAATCTTTAAAGATAAAAAAAACCTACAAAACATGGACACCTTCAACCTAGACTAGATTATTCTAAACTAGTTTTAGAGTATTTCGAACAAATTGGGATTTTTGAACCCTTTCACTGATTTGTGAAACTTTACTAAAGGCACCCTCTCAGCACTTTTTGAATATCTGCATCACATTAGAACTGCCCCAGCTTTAAAACTACAAAACACAGACACTTCAAACACGGACTGGATTATTCTAGAATAATCTAGTCTAGGTTTGAAGTCTCTGTGTCTTGTAGTGTTTTATCTAGAACAGATTAAAAGTGCTGAAGGTAGCAAAAAAGGATCTTAGTCATTTCTCGAATCAGAAGTCAACTTCAGCTTCGTCAGAAACTAACTCGTTGCATCCCTGGTACTAGCTAGTTAGTCTCCCTGCTAGACCCAAAACAGGCCTAGTTCCTTTGTTCCATGCGTGGTGTTCAATATCGTATTAGGAGATTCAAATGATCGCAAGAAAGCAAACTAGGAAATGAATGAACGAATCAGACACATGATAGTTTAAATTGTTTATTAAATATTGCATAATACCGAAGTCCCAGCAGTGTGTTGTATCTTCACTTTAATACCGTTAATGTAACATCACTGCAAACAGAAGGAAACAAACCAAACATTTCTGCAGGTTGTGCAACTCATCAAACTAATCATTTTCATCGTTAAATTGTTATTTCGAAGCGCCGCGTCACACAGGTACTGGTTCTGGTTCTGGTAACAAACAGACCATGGCTACACTGAGTCGTGTCCGGACACATTTCATCGAATCAAAATGAAGGTCGAGTCTTTCTACGTATTTAGCTGTAAAATGGTTGCAGCCCTCACAAGCGGCAGCGGGCGTGATCAGATGTGTCAAACTTTCAGAGTTAACACGCTGTGCTTTTCCACAAATCCTTCCTTGCTTTATTTTACATATTTACAATTCCTCTCATGCTCTTGCAGGATGAAGTAACGATGCCGCCGCATCACATTCATGTACTCACACATTCATTCAGCCCCCCCCCCCCATCTTCGATGCTTCACGGAGCACAATAGAGCGCAAGCACTGGTGTGAACACTTCTGATTCTACATAAAAGTGTTAAAATGAACAAAAACAACAACAAAATCTCATTTTTCATAAGGGGAAGTTTACAAAGCTACAAGTCGTAACACAAACATGTTGCTGAGGCCTCTGTGGTGACACAAAACACACGAATACGAACCCACAGTGCAGTGCACAAACCCGGCGGCTATGGTGGCAAACCAGTCAAAGAGTCCTCAGAACAAGACAAGAAATAAAAAATTAAACGCTAAACAAATGGGAGGAAACACTGATTGCACGGGTAATAAAAGGAACTTCATTTAAATCCCATATTTCTTCACCTTATGTGTATCTACAGTGCTTTACTCAAGTAAACCTAAAAGCTTTTTCCATTTAAAGCCTCATTGCGGCTTGAAAAACTTGACAAAGTACTGCATAATTGTGAAGTCAAAGGACTTAATACGTGGTTTAAAACGTTTTTAATCGAAACAGAAATTGTAAAAAGTGGACGCTTCTACTGACACAGAGCTATGGCGGATGGGTTCAGGTCGGTGGTGTCCAAATCAGGTCATTAAGAGCCGACATCCTGCACGTTTTAACAGACACACAGTAATAAACAACAACGTGTTGAGCAATTAAGTGTCGGCTGGAGTTGTCATAAAAATGTAAAGTGTTTTTAGTCGTCCGGATTCACAACTTCTGGCTTTCTGTGGTGCAGAATTATGACGCTCGTCTCACGTCAATGATGTAAAAGTTGGATCAAATGTGCCATGAAGGTTCAGACTGTGGACGCCTTGAAAACTATATGTTATTTACTTCTTTTTTGTTGTGCTTAAAAAGGAAAGATTTTTGCTTTTACTTTCTGTGTGAACGTAACCCTAAACTGGCAGGATCAAAATATAGATGTGTTAGATCGATCTAGTAAAAGCCTAGACCCCGGCTCTGCAACCTTTACAGTCCCAAACTAAAACTTATTTAGAGCTGCAAATGCTTCATGATCTTTTGAAAAAAAGACATATGAGACATTATACGTCTTATTCAGGATTGGCGGCAAGACCATTCCAACAGAGATTCAACCATGTTGCAAAGAAGAAACCCTGTTTCTAGATGGGAGCGAAAACTATAACAACATTGCCCATGTTTGTGGTTGGATGTTGATAAAATGTGAAAAAGAAACCAAAGGAGTGTGAATACTTTTGCATGGCACTGTGCAACCAAATACATAAAATCCTATTCCTGCCGACGGTCGGAGGAATTCTGATTATAATCTTTGTACAAAGGTTCCAATACGCACCAAACCAGCTTAAATATTTAGCGAAAAAACCCACAAACTACAGCCTCACGCTGCTCTGCGCAGGTCATGACAAGCACTAAAACGTATCTGCAGCGAAATGTGACCGCTCTGTTCGGCACAAATATGCACAGAGCTGACGAAAACAAACCAAATACAAAAACACCCCAAAATAGATCAGTAATAGTCCTTGGTTTGTTGTAGGTAGGTTTCTCTATGCAACAAGCTGGAGCTCTCGGGTGTGTTGTTTGTCACACACTCTGACGGCGCTGGAGCTCTGTGATCGCAGGAAGACGGCTGTGATGCTCCTCAGAGGAGATATGAAGCTCAGTGAAAGGCTGAGATGGGCTTTCATGCTCCAGTTGGACTTCACAGTGCATGCAGATCATTTACAGAAAATAAAACACGTGCTCGTCTTCAGAAAGGCCTCCTATACGTATGGTTACAATCTTCGTTAAAGTTTCTGTACGCTCTTGTCGGATCGGTGAAATTACATTCCTGGAATTTTTTTTCGGGGTAAAACTGCCCTGATTTTAGCGTGTCAGACGGGAAGTTAAGTTTCACCACGCCCGGCTAATGGTTGTGATGAAGGCGTTGGATCACCAGCTACCTTGAAGGCATCATCACTTAATCAAATCAAAAGTGTGCATATTCATGTATGCTTTACTTTCAGAATACATGCAACACAGTCTATATGTCTCGTATTTGTGTTTGCTACAGAAACTACAGAAATGTTAAAGTAACTTTGTTGCTTCTAGACCGGAAGAGACATTGCACACATATGTTTAGTTTTAAAAAAAAAAAAAGGAAAAAAAAAGGCAACGTTGAAGCGGTATTTACGTAAAAAGCTTTGACATTTCCCTAAACAACATTTATGGTGATTTAGACTGATTAAAAGACAAACAAGTCAGATTTCCTGCAACCGTCACTGTTAAAGGGCATATAGCATCATATTTAGAAAACAGGAAACACATTTGGTTGGTTTTAAAAAGAGAAAAATGATTTTAAAAGACAACTTTTGGAAACAATGACATGTTGTTTAGAACAGCAGCAACTGAAAATCTGTCATAGCAATCACAGAAGTATTATTTTTTTTTTGGGTGTTTGTGTGACAAAATTAAAGTTTTATGGCAAATATGCGTAAAACGAGTGTAAACATTTTTGCTGCAAGAACCATCGATGATAAAGTCCAGAAGCTGGAGCCTGAGAACTAAAAGATCTGCCTCCCATTGTGCTTTTAGAGATTTTAGGAACCACTAATAAACCTGCAGTCTGAGAGCGAAGTGCTCTGTTAGGGACATAAGGAGTAATCAGATCGCTGATGCATGATGGAGCTTTATTAGTGAGGGCTTTATATGTCAAAAGTTTGACAGGGAGCCAAAATTTTTTAAGTTTCATCAGAACTCTTGCTGCAGCGTTTTGGACCAACTGAAGACTTTTTACTGCATTTTGTGAACTTCCTGCTAAAAAAAGAGTTACAATAGTCCAGCCTCGAAGTAACAAATGCATGAACTAGTTTTTCAGCATCAGTCATACAGAAAATATTTCTAATTTTTGCTATATTCCAGAGGTAAAAGAAGGAAATCTTTCAGACCTGTTTTTTATGGGACTGGAAAGACATATCCTGATCAAAAATAAGGCGAGTTTTTCCTCTCCACTGTCGTTACGTGCATGCTCAGTATGAGGGATTGGTGTAAAGTCAACGACAACACAAACGATCATTTCGGTCTGCTGATTCCAGAGGAGTGAATGCTGCAAGTCAATGACTCGATGCAATCTGCTGGGGTTCCTTAGATTGGAAACTTTTTCAAACTGATTGGTTTATGATGTATTTATGATTTTAATTGATTTTCTTGTAAAGTGCCTTTAGACAACATCTGTTGTAAATTGGCGCTATATAAATAAACTGATTCTTGATTCCTAAAAATCTGGGTTAGCAATGTGGTGCTTAACCCATGTTTGGGTTTATCACAAACCCACAAGATTAAACAAAGGACTGATTTTGCAAAGACAAATGAGACTTACAATCTCACAATATGTGCTGGGTGAGATGTGAGTGACAATACTGGTCAGACTAGGAGCAAAAAATGCAAACTGGGCTATACAGAGTGGGCTTTTAAATCCCTTCAAAGGGTGCCAGACTGCTGGGTCTCCAAACTACTGAATTTGAGAGATATCAGGATTTTCTCCTTGTCTCCTTGGCTAGATCACCGTGTAAACTCTCACATTTCATTGCCTTGATGTCCTTCAGGCCCAGGTTTTATGTTCCAAACAGAACTTTGTCAGTGATTTGTACGTTAATTCAGATCAAAATCTGAAAACGGTTGATGAAGAAAAATGATGATAATAATAATGCCATATGCCCTTTAAGCTTAGGAAGCATTGAAGAACATTACATTCCTTTGTTACATCTGGGGAGTAAGTTTGATATATCCGTTTTAAAATTAAGGAGATCCACGATTTGTGGCCCACCTCTGTTCCTGAAAGCTCACAACAAACAGCTCCAACATAAATCACATAAAATGACATTTTCCCCCACTCCAAAGTCCTTCTTGGGTAGTGAGATCCAACTCTATGATCCTCGAGCTGCTCTGACGCCGGCCTCTAGACGGAGGGGCTACATGAACACGTGAGCACACGGACGAATTGGAAGCTATAATCTGTGCAACATCAGCAAATTCCTGTGACCACATTCCCACATGATAAAGACGGATGGATTCTGAAATATGTGAGCAAGAGTGCGATTGCGGTTTGTATCCCCGCCTTGTGCAGTTTGACATACCACAGACCACGCTGATAAGTTTCCCAGACAAAATGAATCCACTCGGCCGGATGACTATCCTAACCAACGGCCATGCGCAGTAGCATTAACGTCCCGAGCTCGACAGGCAACCATGTGTTACAGGCAGATTAGATATGGTTACAGTTTCACTTCCTTCACGTAATTCCCAGGGAAAGTCCCAAACTGTTTTGTCCTCTTTGATGTTCCTGTGGAAAAGGAGAAAGGAGAAAAATAAAAGGAAGGATTAGGCTGTCGTTCATGAGAAACTCTATTCGAAGCGACGTGACCATCGCTACATTCACCATCAGGCAATATCCGAGCTTTTCACGGTCCAGTTCTGATCATTTACATCATTGAAATGCAAATTGTGCCGCCTAAATATAAGTTATTAATTTGGATACGTATCCGATAGTTACATTCATAGTTACATTCCTGGTCGAATATTCTTACTATAGTTTGCTATATATTTAAATACCAATGGTTTCGGTAAAAAAAAAAAGGACTTAGCCACTGATCAACAGCAGTTATGCAGTCTGGAAAAGATGAAACCGCGTTAGCCCTATTTGGCTTGATAAGACTTGTAAATCAAATGCATGACAGTGAAGGGACACTATATGTGCAGATACAGCCTCCCCTAAAGGCAACATATATATAGGGAAAATAGAAGGGGACCAATGATAAAGCCTTTTGGTACACTGCACAAAAGAGCAGCGCAAGAGGTCCATTGTTAGTCGTGACAGAAAAGGTTCCATTTAATTAATATTAGGATTGAGCGTCAGGACCTGCTGTGGGAACGTAGCCTAATGTCGTTTTTCTCCAGGAAACGTCACGCGCGCACGTCACACGCCTGCAGGCCATTGCCGTTGTTGTACAGAAAAAAAACCCCACATTGACCAATGAGCCAGCAGCGAACCCATCATGCGGGACTCACCGACAAACCAGCCGTCGTCGCATTTTTCCATGACACTGACGAGATCTCCCTCCTGCAGCTCCAGCTCGTCGTCATTCTGAGGCACGTAACTGTACAGAGCCTGGAAACTGGGGGCGGCGACACAAAGAGCACTCTGTTAAAACGGGCAGAACCACAGCGAGGACCCGTGATGCGAGAGGAGTCGTAACTAAAGGGGGTATGGGTCTGAAACGTGCAAATTAATAAAAAAAAAGCTGAAAGAGATCTCACTCACATTCCACAGCTGAGACGGCTCGGCTCCGGGCTGGTGCTGTGGGACTGGGGTTGCTGGGAAATGATGAGAGATTGTTTACTGGGGTGGGGGTGCAGTCTATGGAGAGAGTCAATATGGTGGTGGGACAGGGTGCTGCAGTACCTCACTGAGGTCTCAGCAATATTCAAGATCTCATTACACACTGCCTCCTAGTAGTAGCAGAAGTCGCCAAAGAGAGACATACAAGAGTCCCGGATTAGGCCAAGGTGAAGTTTGGTGTGGGGTTATGGAGTTAGAGGGGGGGAAGGAAGGTTACGGAGGGGGTCCAGTGAGAAGCAAAGGCAGAAAAAAGGATGGAGAAGTGATCCATTCAAAGCCAGAAGAAAAAGTAGAGGTGTTGATGAAGCCCAGGAGGAGAGGAATGAAAAGGCAGGACGCCAGAGTGGGAGCATGTGGACAGGAAACATGAAACAGTTAGTTCATCTTTGCCAGCCGTTTGTCAGCGACAGCATGCAGTATTAAAGGTCACAGCTTGACGTTTTAGGTAATGATTCACTTTCCTCCAAAGTCTTACACGGAGCTGGTTTATGTCAGATGAACAGCTCAAAAGTAACGTTTCACAATTCACAAACTCAACGAAACTGCAGAACTAGAGTCGACTTTTTCAACCGTTTTAAGTCTTTATGAAGTAAAACCTGTACGCTTTACAAAACCGTCACAGTTAGTTTATATAGCGGATCTAAAAGGTGAACACTGTTTATAAAATGTGATCAATTATTTCATATTTTTCACACCTTTTAATGGGACATAAAATTTTTATCAACCGCTTGCATTGTTTTACGACTTTCGTATGTATTCCAGCGTTTCTTTGTTGGAGCAGCTGCCATATTAGTTTACCTTGCAAAACTAAAATTTCATTTGAAAATTTGAATTTATTCTTCCGGAGGAGCTAAAAAAACAACTCACAGCATGATTCTGCCACCACCGTGTTCAGAATGGAATGCTATTATGTGAATGAATGTGCACCAGAGTGGGTAAATTGAGAAAATAAAAAAGTACGCTAAAATTTGTTTTTAAGAATTATTGAGTAATTTACTGCTGGGAGCAGCAGGGAAGAGCCCTCCCCTGTGCACAGAGGATGCAGCAGTGTATCTGGATGCATGTTGCAGCTTTTGGAGCAACAGTCTGCTAATCTCACACAACGTTCAGCTCTTTATGGCTCTCCTGATATTTGCTTATTGCGTCCTTGAACAGGTCTGCAATCTAAGGCTGGCAAAAAAGAAACAACTAATGGTTTTATTTATAGATATAAAAAATCCAGGTTTTATTAGTTATTGTGTTTAATTGAATAATTAGCTGAATTCTCACCGTAAAAAGACACTAAAGTGTCAGTAAGAGTTTTTAAATCAAATTTTCTGATGTTTTTCTATATGTTAGAAATAATCTAGTATGCTTTAGAGTAAAGCATCTTTAAAAAAATGTAAGAGTTGTTAAATGTTATGTAGATTACCCAGCTGTTATCTGAATGATGGTTTGTGATTTTTAAACTCAGAGGAAGAAAGCAAATCTAGATTGTCCCATAAATGTGAAATTTTTAGGGGTGAATTAATTAACAACAGATCTCAGGTCAAGCATGAGACATAAATATATACGTAATGGAAGTTATAGGATAATGAATTTAGTTGCTTTTGATCAAAGTAAGGGTTCTTCCTCCCGTCTTACCGCAAACGAGTTAACGTTGTTGTTCTCCTGGATGTCGTACGGCATCACGGGGCTTCTGGAGATCCGGCCGAGTTGGTCGGCCTCGTTCTTGACAAACTGCAACACAAGCGCGCAGACGTTAAGCTGAGACCCGCGTCAGGACGCAATAACCCACACAAACCTCGAGCAGCTTCACTGAAACAGATGAGAACTATAAATGAGCCCCTGCGAACCATGTCTTGACTAAAGCTCTAGCGAGGCATAATTAGCATCGTCGAAGAAGATGAAGAAACAAAAAGCCTGTCTTGATCAGTTTAATATGACAATATGATGCAGAAGAGCTGGTTGGCATTTTGTGTTAGCATCCGTCAATCAGGCCCGCTCAGTTGTTTTAACAAAACTCTCTCGAATGGTCTCAACCGCCACCAGTCTTCCTGTCAAGTTTAAGATTTCCAGCATCATGTCAGAATCTGAGCTGGAACCTTTCTTCTCCCTAAAGTCTCTCACAGCTAAGAAATACAAGTGCACAGACACGGCAAAACCACAGAATGTTAGTAGTGAACACACCAGCATGCAGACCTGGAGACCGGGAGCAAGTATGTTGTAGAACCATTTTTTTGTGTGATTATGGGCCTTTTATTAAATGAAAACTCCAACTGAGTCAGATTGGATTGAGAGTATCTGCCAATATCAATCTTCAAGGCAGATTTCAGTCCAGACTTTAACTAGGCCACTCGATCTAGACTGTATCATTGTATGGGAACCCCAGTTTCAAAAAACAACAACATGATGCTCCCACTAATATATATATTTTTCATCTTCCTCTTTCAATAATTTTTGTCTACTTGTCACTTTTTACAATGGAAAACATTTAAAGAGTACATGGCTAAAAGTCTCATCCGTGTCAGGTCAGATAGGTTTGGATCTCTGCTGCTCCTCCAGAGTTACTTTGGGGGAGCTGCTCCAGGCTGCCTCCCTGATTAATACTGTAAGTTGAGGTCGGAGCTCCATGTCTGGGAAGGCCTGCAGCTGGTTTGTCGTCTCCCTGTATTCAGATTATGGATCGAGCATATCTCTGTAAGATGTTCAAAGCTAGGGATTGGTTAATCTAAATACTTGATTTATTGTAACAGAAGAGAATCACCACGAGTGCTGCAGTAACATAGATATACGTGGAATCAATGCCTGTTTTCTTTTCTTCTTTCCTCTCTTGTTAGTATTTGCTTCCTACTCTATGTTACCTTTAGCATTTTTTGCTTTTTTCTAAAGCGAGACAGGCTTAATATGGCATCAGTATGAATCGTACTATTTCAGATATTAGCCAACAATTATTGCACTCCAACCAGTTCTTTGATTATGAACATTGCGCACACTTTTCACGGAACATTTCATGCAACCCTATTTGCCAGCATTTTCAGGTTTTTCAGTTAAAAAAATTTGAACATGCGTTCTCACGTGAAGTATGGACATTATGGAATCGTAGGCTTAAGCGATTCCAAAAAAAAACTTTTGCAAGGCACTGTGAAGGTTATTTGCGCACATCAGAACAACATCCCCAGGAACCAATCCGAACTGGGAACTCCACAGAACCAAACAGCAACCAGGAGCCCGTTTATTCCACAGGGCGAACACTGCACACCATGCAGACGATACCTCTGCAGGGCTATTTTCTCTGCAGCCCGGGTCAATTCGGCACCCGTCCCCTTCAGCACTCTCCCCCTCGGTCAGATCCTTCTCCCCCCTCAACCAGCCCTCCAGCACCGGCCCGCTGCTGGGGCTCGCGCTGCGCGACAGGTGAGGCGAGGGAGGGGAGAGCAGGAAGTCCTCCCCCTGGGGTGGGGTGAAAGTAAGGAAGGGGGTAGCTGAGTTGGGCCTCGGCGGGTGCGGCGGGGGCAGAGGGGAGGCAGACGGCGACGCCATTGGGGAGATGCAGTATGGGCTGCCGGCGAAGTTGGGCACAGGGCTGGCAGAGTAAGGAGGGGGGAGGTACTCGCCCCAGCGGTAGGACACGGTGGGGAGCGGCGGCAGAGGAGGGGTAGGGGCGGCAGGGGGGCTCCCCCCTCCCACGGTCAGGGAGATCCACTCAGAGGAGACGGCGTGGACCTCGGGTGACACGGAGCGACGGGGGGAGCGGGGGAGCGGCAAGGGGGAGGTGGTCAGGTGGTTACGATAGAGCTGTTTGAGGCGATGTGGCAGAGGGAGGAGAACGGGACAGGAGGGGGAGAAGGAAATAAAGGGTGAGACAAATTCACCGAAGCCACAAAGAGCGATGAAGTGAAGGACAAACTTTCTGACATTATGGTTCTTCTGCTTTTTACCACCAAAAAATGAAAAAAATAAAAAAACTTAAATAAAACGTCCATGAACCTTAAACAGAATCTGTCTTGTCAGTTTTCCTCACCTGAGGCGACGCGTTGGTGCTGCGCTGTGGCGAGTGGCTGACCGGAGGATCCGGATAGTCCACCCCGTTCTTGATGCGCGGCCGCTTGTGGACCTCCACGTAGGTGACCGGGAAGATGCCCTGTCGGTTGGTGCCCGATATTTTGCCCTCATACCAGTTCTCGTCGACTCTGCGGATCAACGTGATCCGCTCACCCTGCGGAGACACCGGGAGGGGGTCACGACTCTGAAGCAATTATTGTGCAAAACCTAGACGTGTATTTTTTTTTTTGTTTTTTTGTAAGAGTACATTGAAGAAAGAATGAGAAAATAAAAAAACAAAACCATACAATGACCCATTGTGACAAGAAACATATACATACACTCACCGGCAACTTTAATAGGTACACCTTGCAAGTACTGGGTTGGACCACCTTTTGCCTTCAGAAATGCCTTAATCCTTGGTGGCATAGATTCAACCAGGTACTGGAAACATTCCTCAGAGAATTTGGTCCATATTGAGATTATACCATCATGCAGTTGCTGCAGATTTGTTGGATGCACATCCATGATGCAATTCTCCACCACATCTCAAAAGCCTTAACCGTTGATGCAAGGCAGGATGGATCCATGCTTTCATATTGTTGACGGCAAATTCTGACCCTACCATCTCTATGTGGCAGCAGATACTGAGACTCATCAGACCAGGCAACTTTTTTCCATCCTTCTACTGTCCAGTTTGGGTGAGGCTGTGTGAATTGTAGCCTTAGTTTCCTGTTCTTAGCTGACAAGAGTGGAGCCCGGTGTGGTCTTCTGCTTCTGTAGCCCGTCTGCCTCAAGGTTGGACGTGTTGTGCTTTCAGAGATGCTCTTGTGCATACTTTGGTTGTAATGTCTGGTTATTTGAGTTGCTGTTGCTGTTCTAAATCAGCTCCAACCAGTTGGACCATTCTCCTCAGACCTCTGGCATCAACAAGGCATGTTTTTCTGTAGAACCGCCGCCGACTGGATATTTTCTCTTTTTTGAAACATTCTCTACAAACCCTAGAGATGATTGTGGGTGAAATTCCCAGTAAGTTGGCAGTTTCTGAAATACTCAGACCAGCAGGCCACGTTCAAAGTCTTTTAAATCACCTTTCTTCCCCGTTCTGATGATCGATTTGAACCGCAGCAGATCGTCTTGACCGTTTCTACATGCCTAAATGCATCGAGTTGCTGCCATGTGATTGGCTGATAAGGAATTTCTGTTAAAGTGGCCGGTGAGTGTAAAATAACAATGAAGACTGCAACAACAGTACAAAGTATTATTTAACCATAGCGACAAGTGACATGGCATCTGCAGCCCAACATATAGAATATGTGAGAGCATCTGGATCACACTGTTTGTAGAGGTACTTAAAGAAAGCTAAGTCACCTTTCTAAAGGACATCTCCACCACTGTGTCTCCTTTGAAGTTGAAGCGGGCGACCGCCTCTCCATATTCCAGGATCTGGACTGGGGCGCTTTTCTTTGGCTGGGCTTTTTCTGTCGGAGGAAGCAGCTGCATGACAAGATAAACGGGTCAAAATACAACAAAACTCTGGGAAAACTCAGCAATACTCTAAAACTCTAACACAATTAAATGAACACCTACTATATCCACAGATGGAATAAAATACATTTGTTTAATATAAAATGTTTTTTCTCTCAAGACTAAAATGGTAATTGCCAAAGAAGCTGTTTGTTTAGAGTTGTCTGTTGGTGTTTATTAATAGAGAGTTGAAGGGAAAGAAAAACTAGGGGTGGAAAAGATTAACAACAGCGAGGATGTAAATTTGTCAATAAGCTGTTGGTGAACTGTGTTTTATCATGTTCAAAGCCAAAGCAGCGATCCACTAGGGAGTTTTGGAGCACTTTATTTATTACAAAGATTTTATATTGTTTTAATGATATTTTCTAAGAAAGACAATTTTGGTTTTAAGTTTATTCATTTAGGAGATGCTTTTCTCCAAAGCGACTTACAAAGTAGACACAATTTTACACTTACTATCAACCATAAGCTATCTAGAGAAAAATCCCAAGGCAAAGTCAATGATGAAAGCGAAGAGATAGAGGGAAGTACAGAGAGAGTAGTAGAGGGAGTATAGAGGTATGGGTCAGAGTAAGGACAGGAGATTCTCTTTGAAGAGGTGGGTCTTCAAGAGTTTCTTTAAGACAGACAGGGATGCTGCAGTTCTTGTGGCGCTTTGTAGGTCATTCCACCATCTAGGAACAACACAATAAAACAGTCTGGATTGTCTTAAGCGTGGTTTAGGCACTGCTAGACGACAAAGTGACAGAGTTGCGACATAAACCTCGGCAACCAGTAGATCAGAGCCGTTCTCTTCAATCCCTTTGTAGGGTAGCATCAGGGACTTGAATTTGATGCGGGCAGACAGGGGTACCCAGTGAAGCTCAAAGAACAGAAGGGTGATGTGAGACTTGATTGAAGACCAGGCGCGCCGCCGCATTCTTGATCATTTGTAATGGTTTTACAGTAGAGGCTGGGAGACCAGTCGGGAGTCGGGAGATAACCATAGACTGCACCAGGACTTGGGTAGCATGTTGGGTTAGGTACAGCCGTATCTTTCTGATGTTTAGTAATGCAAAGCGACAAGATAGAGAAACGGAGGCAACATGATCTTTAAAGGTCAGCAGGTCATCAAGCATGACACCCAAGTTTCTTGCTCCCTTTGATGGGCTCAGAGACAGGGGTCCAGTCTGGATGTGAATATTGTGGTTTATAGTTGGGTTTGACTGGAAAAACAACCAGTTCAGTTTTTGACAGAGTCAGTTGGAGGTGATGGGCTTTCATCCATTCTGATATGTCAGACAGAGAGTCTGACACGCGTGCTGAGACCAGGTGGAAATGACAGATAGAGCTGGGTGTTGTCAGCATAACAGTGGTATAAGAAACAGGGGCCTATACACCAGAGTGGAGGTGTATATGGCAAAGAGGTCCCAGTAGTGAACCCTGAGGGACCCCTCTGGCGAGGTGGTGCACTGCAGAAGTGTGGCCAAGCAGGGATACTTTGAATGATCGACCAGTGAGGTGCGGGTTTTCATAGCTTATAAAACTGATGTGAAACTACATTAGAAATATGTCACTTTGTGTGCATAACCTAAGAGCTCAACTGTTTGTGCTAACTTACTTATATATATGTTACAGGTTCTAATTTATTCAGGTGTGTTTGCATAACAGATTTCTGGTTTCTCCACCAACCTCAACGTAACTTCGTGGGAATATTCCAACTCTTCCATGATGTTCGCCTTCATACCAGTTTTGATCCACTTGTCGGATAATGTACACAATGTCCCCCTTCTGAAATGGCAATTCCCTTAAAATGCAAACAATGGCCAGATTTAGTTGGTTCAAACTCATGAAGCAACGATGTTAGTCGCACAAGTTATTATTGTGATTATTTTCTCCTACTTTAAGCTTTCTGCTCTGAAGTCAAACCTTGCCATGGCTGGAGTTCTCTGTGTACAAATAATAAAATAAAAGAATATTAAAATTCAGTAAAACTGTAAAAAATAATGTAAAATATATAATTTTTATCTTTATGGCAATCTTCACACACATTGTTATACTTTTATCAATAACACTCAAACCTTTCTCAAAGTCCATCAATCTATTTTAAACAGATTTTTCTCTCTGGGATCCTAAAGAATCTTTAGTAAGTGAAAGTATTTTTTGAGTTTTCTATGTGTTTTTCTGTTTAATAACGCTTGGAACGAGATCCGGAAAACACATTTAAGAGAGTGAAGAATAAGCTGAGTCTGGACCTCGGAGATGTTCCAACACAGGAAACACTCCGGATCTACCACTGTTCTTGTTGTAAATATCGGATTCCAAGTCTCATATAACAGGTGAGTTAGTTTTTTGATACATTTAAAGCAACACTTAAGGGGTTTCAGTTTTGGTAAATTTTGGCGGCCCAGTGTGGAAAAAAGCGGGAGTGTTCTGTCTGAAGGAAGACTGCATTTCCCATGAGCACCAGCGCATAGCGTGGTAACATCCTAATCTCCCAGTCGCACGCAGTTGGATTGAAGTACATTTCTGTCTCCAGTGTCTGTGTGAAGGATGAATAGCGATGAGGTGCTGAATCTAATTGTGGTGAAACAATGTCATATGATGATGTTGAACATAAGAAACGGGGGAAGTGACGTATGTCGTAAAGCAGTCAGCACATTTGTAGTTCTTTTGTGTGGCAGAGTTCCTGCCACTCTTTAAAATTGCTTAGTGCCTGTTAAATCGATACAGACCCCCTCGGGCCATGACAGAGGGGTCATTCAAAAGGCTGTAAGTCGACGTGTAATCACAAAAGTTATGAAAATATTTTATGAAGGCTGAAAATTACTTAGTGTTGCTTTAAGAGTTAATTTTTTTTTACAAACTCTTTTGTCAGCACATTTGAAAATATTTTAATATTTTTTTGTCCTAAATCAACTCCTCTCTGGCCACATTATTAGATTTATTTCATCCGTAAAAACCCATGTCGCGTATTTAGTGTTAAACTCATCATGTTTGAACTTCATCTCTGACTCATTCGTGTCTGAGAAAAACTCCCCACCACCTCAGCTTCCCTCTTCCTGCTCGCAGAGGTGATAAGGCTTGACCCTGCATTGTACCTCGATGCCCGACTTCCTTTTTTCGGCGTTGTCTGTGATGTTGAGCAAGTCTCCGAAGCGCTCGTTGGTGATGAACTGGTGGTGCGTCGGCACGATGCCGGTGTGTCTCCTGGCCGCGATGTCGGCCTCTTCCTGTTCCCGCTTCAGCCGCCGCTGCTCCTCCAGGATTTTCTGTCAGGAAATCGGGCGGAAGGTGTTTTTTTTCTTTTACTCAAACATTTCCTCAAACCAAACATTTGTTTGTAAAAAAAAAAGAAAAAAAAAAGATGTGGACACATTTTAAAGATAAATTACCTCTTTGTCCCCATGTCGCTTCCTCAACACTTCATCCTGGCTTTCCCCGTGAGCTGGCGAGGAGTCTGACACACAAACGCCAAAATGATTTCACTGCAAGCTTTATGGCAAAATAACTAAATAAATAATGAAACTTTTAAAAGAAAGGCGGTGACATTGACGTCACCTCTTCTATTCCAGTCAAGTGAATCAAAAGAAATACAGTTGTAACCATGCATACATTAAATGACCACCGAAAACATAAACAGCACTGCAAAAAACAAAAAGCAAGATATATATTTGCGTGCATAAAGGGATGAAAACAATGACCAAATGCAGGTAAAATAAAAAATAAATTACTGCAACCTTCAGTAAAAGTCATGAGAAATCCTCATGAAACTATTGAGGGTGACTAACAAACAAGCATCCATTTAAAAACAATAAAGATTTCCATTTATTTAATTAATTTTCTCCTCATGTTAAGGTGGATGCTTGATTGTGTCTCAACAAGCACCACAAACAGGAAGTGTCTCATCTATGCTGGGAAGTAAGGAAGGAGGATGTGTTAAAAATGGATGAAATATAAAAATGAAGCATCGGCTATCTAAGATTATCCAAAATATTAAAAAGCTGGCAGACCTCTGTTAAAACGCCCAGTTTCTGTGACGTGGCAATAAAAGCTGCTTCAAAACCTCTCCCACCTTAATTGTGACCTGTACCTCTATGAGCGATAAAAGAGCACAAGAGTAAAATAATCTCAAAGCAAATAGTTTGAGATTTTTGGTAGGAATCCATCAGCGTGGCGCATCTCGACTTTTTTAATCTTCTTTCCAAAACATCTGTCGAATTGCGAGAGAGTCTCACGAGCGTTGCTTATGGGATGGGATTTTCGCTAGATTTCAAGTTCCTGCCAAGGCTGTTCCAAAACTTTCACCTCATCTTGTTCCCTGTCGTAGTCATTAATCAGTCAGTCCTGCGCACATCCACAGAACAGGACGGGACCAGACTAGCAATCGGTTCTACAGAGAGGATCATCTGTGCTGATCGTCCCTCCATCCCTGCATCTGTTTGGAGGCAAACAGATGCAGCTTCTTCCAACAGTCTGATTACCACAGCAAACGCCTTAAAACCAGAGCAGTCTGACAACAAAACAAACGTTTGCACGCCCCATCGATTGGTACTGATATGGTGAAAATGACCAAACATCGGCTGATACCGGTGTTAGTGCCGATATTTACGCTTTATGTCAGTTTGCTATGAAGCCATGAAACTGAAATCAAATCCTCTGTTGCCCCAACAACATACTTCAGACATATTGAAAATGTGAAACAATATACTGCTTTGAATATAATTTTAGATGCATTTCTACTGGAGCCAACGCAGATCCTAATAAGCAATAAACAATAAATACCTTGGTGACTGTTTTGGACCCTGTTACTGACTGATGCGTTGATGATGCGGGCCACAGCTTCATCGGGAGAAAACGCCGAACTTTAATTAGGTGTCAATTCGAGGCACATTAAGTGAAAACAGGTGCGGTCTGATGAACAGCCTCCATCTCTAGTGGCACAAGCATGTTTTTGTATTTTTCCCTTCTGAAAGATGCCAGCTTGGGTCACATCAATCGTGGAAAAAGTTATGAAGTGATTAAACGTCATGTGAGATTTTGACGTCACAAAAACCAGGCATTTTGGCAGCGTTCTAAAGTCTTTTTATATTTAGCATGTTTCTCAATATTTGGTTTTTATTCCTTTTAACGAACCTCATGTAAGTATCTTATATCAGACATTTGGTTGTATGTAAGTTACTGTACAGCTTCAACGTTACATATAATAAAATGTAACTGCAATAACAAACTGATCCATGTAAAGCTTTCACAGCCGTCAAGACTCATGCATATAATGCTAATCTGACATCTAGGGGATATGAATACATTACCAGGGGCTTCCTGAACCTCCTAAAGTCAGTGAAGAGTTTGGATGGGTGTAATCAATCACAGTGAAAATGGAAGTGCTTCGAAAACAGCAAACTCGGAATGAGATGGACAACTCCCTGCCACCTAAACACACCACACAGACTAGAAAATGGAGGACGGCGTCGATGCTTAGAGGAGGAAAAAGGGACACGGCGGGTGAAGATCAATGAGAGACCACAATGAGAGACAGCGGTGAAAAGGGAATGGAGTTAGCAACCTCTGTGGTGAGCTGCCAGCGGCTGCAGTAGGTTCCCGTTGGCGTCAAGGACCTGGCCGTTGCTCGGCCGGCCCGTCCCCCCGCCCTCCTCGCTACTCAGCTTCTCGAGAACCTCCAGGGAGGAGAGCCGCAGCGGGATGAGGGGCCTGGGCTCTGGCGACAGACTGGGGGGCCTCTGGGGGCCCGCCATCACCCTGGTGGCCAGCAGCGTCCCTCGGGTTTGGTGAGCCTCCCGGCTTTTGCGTAACCTGAAGGGGGCGGGGCCCATGAGGAAGAGGTTCCCCGGCAGCATGGCCTTCCTCTCCGAAGCGGCTGGCCTGTCCTGCTGCGTGGTGACCCGCTGCCTCTCGTGACGCAGGATAGTGGTGAAGCGGGTGTAGGAGGCCGGGCACGAGCCTTTGCACTTACTGGGCTTGAGAAGCAGCTGATGGTTTAAGTGGTGCAGAAGGTGGTGGTGGTGGTGGTGGGGAGGAGATTCTGATTCTGGTGGACATTTACTGAATATCTGCTCTACTTCTGCCTCAGTGTTACAGACAGACTCAGTCGCGTTGTCCTGTCCGTCCCCTGGAAAGGAAACAAGGCTTTTCTCTGGCGACGGGGTCCTAAAGTCAGTGTCTTCCGCCCCCACCAGAGGACAGATGTCTGTCTTTGGGGCATCAACTACCAGGAGGGCCTCAGCTGACGCGGCGGACGCCACGCAGGGATGGGAGGGACTGCGGTCGGGGCTGTGGCTTCTGCTGGAGTTCAGGGTGGGCAGAGAGGACGAGCGGCCGGGAGCCGAGCCGGACCGCTGGATGATCCTCTCGAACTCGCTGACCCGCGACGACACATTGTCCCGTCCGACGCTCCCGCCGTCCGCCTCCTCCGATCTCCCGCCGTCCGCCTCTGCCTTCTCAAAAAGAGAGGTCAGGCTGCGAACGCTGCCGTGGGGGCTGCAGCCGACGGAGCAGGGCCGCCGGATGTGGTGCATGGACCTGTACAGGCTAGAGAAGTCGGACGCGCTCCTTCGGATCGCATTCCCGAGTCCGTCTACGCAGCCGGCGCCCGGATCCTCTTCCTCTGCTTCCGCACGGCGCCCTGTGTAGATATCCTCGCAGCTGTGAGCCTTCCACTGTCTGACAGCATCGCTCCCGTCGTCCTGACCGCCGCCACCGGGTGGCAGCAGCTTGGGCTTGAACTTAGAGGGCAGGATCTGGGGTATGCAGGCTTTAGCAGCAGACAGTGGCTTCTTACTCTTACACTGGTCACCTATTGCATTGCTGGCAAGAACGGTTCGACTATTTACAGAGGAGCAGGGTGAAATCATACAGCCATTCCCACCTTTATAATCCACTGGCAAGCATGCAGGACAACAGAATAAACAACATATTAGATTACAAATGATCACAGGTTTTACACATGTACACGTCTCCACATTTCTGAGCCAAAAACCCAAATGACATCGAAAGTGGATGAGGAGAAGCCGGCTTGATGCTCTGCGCATCAAGTTTTCACTGACAGCATGCGGCTGCGTGGTGATGCTGCGTAGAAATATGGAGCCAGGAGCAACGTGCCTCTCTGACAGCAACCTGTGTCTTCAAAACGGCGAGGGAACAGATGGGGTTAAAGCAGCTACGTGCCATGAAATGTCATGTGATGTCGGAGTTTTTTGTTTTTTTTGTTGCCATATTTGTCCTGTACTGGAACTTTTTTGAGGGGATATTTACGTAATAAACCAACACAAGTTCGGCTTTTGGTCTCATCTAACCAGAGATGCTTCTTCCACATGTTTACGGCGACTAGAGATCCTTGCAGATGAGCGGAGGATCTCTGCAGCTCCTCCAGAGTAACACTGAGACTGTTATCAGCTTATATTTTTATTTTTTTATGCTTGTTAAAAATGAAAACATTGTGAAACACGAGTCTGATGCTATCCAGATGAACCCGTTTTCGTTCAGAAGCGACATAATTCGTAAACAGAATCCAACTAAGAGTAAGTTAACCTGAGATTTGAACCTCACCCAGAGATCTTGTGAATCTATAGTCTGGACAGAGAGATGGGATGGAGGAGTAACGGAGATACGCAGCTGTTGGACGTCATGATCGAGGTGGAAAGGAAAACAAACAAAAATAAAATGTTTTTTTTTCCTTCCACTTTACAAACCCCCCCCCCCCCAACAAACAAACAGTGAAGTTTCTACATCAAACATGAAGAAGCTACAGCTTAGTAGTTTCAACGTCCTACGCAAAACTTTCCATTTGATGCGTAAAGAATCTGCTGGCAGAGCTGTTACTGCGCTGCTTCCCAGCGAGCGTTGCGGATTTAAAACACATCCACACCCGCTGTTATCGCGTCCAATAAAATCCACACAGAAAAGCTCGTGTCAGTTCCTGGTGGGCGGCAGCGACTTCACATGCTGCGAGCGACCGATGCGCCACTTTCAAACCTGTCAGGAAACGACACAGAGCAGAATGACTCTGAGTTTTTTGAAATGTATTTTTACTTTATGTCACACTGCGAATAAAGAGTCACTGTCCTGGCCATGGATGCAGATCCAACAGCTGTCGGTTTACATTTTTATAGTGGGATTTGATATTTTCTTAAATGATTTTGTGAGAATCAGCCTCTTTATTAGAGCTTTTTTTCCCTTTCTATTTCACCTGCAGTGAGTGACTCAAATGACTGCAAACCAAACAACATAAACCAAAAAAACCAAAAAAACAACTCTTGATAAGCATTTGTTTTCTAGATTGTAGTGCAAAAATAATAATCTTACACGCAAGAAAACCCTAACTTATGAGTCTCTTTTCAATATTACTAGCAGTTTCAGTATTTAAGAATTAGTGAGTTAAAAAAACTCTTATAATCTGCTGAAAGGTCACTAAGGTAGTTTTGTCTCATTTGAACATATTTTCATTGGAAAAACAGGATTTTGTGTTTGTTATTTTGCGGGGTGACGCTTCAGGCAACAGATCAGAGAAAAACAACAGCAGTATAGTTGTTAAGCATTTAAACTTTAAAAGTGGTAACTGTTGCATGTTTACTTAGCTCAGTACGTTGGGTCAAAGTGTCCCCTCCTTGTACCTCCGCTCCCCTCCACCCCAGTCTTCTCTGGCATTCCAGCACATGACCCCACACTGACAGCTGACTTCCTCATGGCTGCCCACCCTCTGTGTCCCCTCCTGTTTATATCAGGGCTCTTGTTTATCTCCTTTCATCCGTACCCTCTCTAAAGTTTTGCCTGGAGACTGTTAACTAACAGCTGGGGCCAGAGAGGAGGGACAAATCCACAAGGTTAGGTTTCAAGATAACTTCAGACCCCCTCCATGATTTCACCAAAGCACATGAAATGATCCACAGGTGTTTCTCAACAAACTGGAATGTGATCGGAAATTATTTATTTCAGTTACTTGTTCTATTTTTCAAAAACTCCTGGTTAAAGAGGCTGGCTCTTCAGACTGTCGTATCTAAGAATTTGAATAGAATGTGGAGTGGAAGGAAAAACTGTGCAACAGGCGTGCCTTATGGGAGCCTGTTTAAGAGAACCTGATGAAAGCCAACAATACTATAGTATAAAACTAGAAAATTCCCAAATTTTGAAGGTGCCTGCCAGTTGTGATTCCGAAGAGACCGAGGAAAATTTCCGACATGGATTTCAAGATGTTTGCGCCCAGTGTCACTTGCAAGTATGGATTTTCATTATTTTTGCACCACTATGTTGGTTTAAAAGACGATTTCAGTTACCCATTTGACATTTTTTTTTTTGCGTCCGTGTTTGTGGCGAACACTAAAAGTGGTGTTGCTAAAGGATTGCTGGCAGAAGATTAACAATGAAATTAAGTGAAAAATCGAACGGGGAATGAACAAAAGTGGTGTTTTCATGTCTTCCGAGTCGGAAGTCGGAAAGTTTAATAAAACGTTGAAGTGGATCCGAGATCCGAGTCGGCTCGGAAAAGGTTAAACGAACGCAGCATAACATTAGCTTAAATGCTATCATTACTATGTAGGGTCTTAATTACATGTTGACTAACAGCTAATGTGTCAATTCAGTATGTAAAGATTAGCTTATAAATCAAAATTAGCTAAAATGCTAATGTTAGCTATAATGCTAACATTAGCATGTAGGTTGTCTTCAGCATGTTAACTTATCCTAATATAGTTGATGTATTATGCACACGGTAGTGTGTAGTCAAATATTAGCTTAAATGCTAGTTTTAGCTATCAAGCTAACATTAGCATGCAGGTTGTCATCACCATTTCAGCCAGGACAAATCAGTTTTCAAGTGGTTTTATTTTACATAAACCACCTGATTAACTGCTTTGTCATGGCTGACATGCTCGTTAAGAAGAGCGCTAATTAGACTAGACCTACATCCTGGAAAAGGGCACGTGGGACAGAACTGAACAACCTGGAGTGCCGTTTCTTGGCCTAACATTTAGTGGAACACTGGTTAGAAGGAAAACCTGAGGTAGAGAAAAAAGGCCACAGAGATTCAAAGCCTGTTGTGTCAAAGGGCCATAGCTATGAATCACGCATTTATAACGCATAAACCAAAAAACTTACAGCGTTTGTAGCTTTAAACCAAACCCTTTTCCTTCCACTCAACTTTCTATAAAATCTGGATACAGCCATCTGTGAGCGGACTTTTCTGGTTGTTCACTGTTAAGGAGAAACTTCCAGTGTTCAGAAACCCATTTGATTGTCTTATGTAAAAATTGTTATCATCAGACAGACTGAAATTCATTGCTGATGCTATTCTCACATAGTTTTTCCTTTAACCTAACTTTGACTCTTCATGAAATTAACTGGAATTTGAACATGGACTATATCTATTTCTCCCATTTGAAGCCGAGTCACTGAAATAAATAGACGTTGGATGATTTTCGGATTCATAGAGATGCAGCTGTGGGCATCTGCTCGTGGAGGAAGGCAGTGTCGGAGAGGATGGATGAATGCTTCGCGCTATGATAGCAGACGATGTGCGTGTGCCCACATGAAGGTATAGAGAGACACATGCAACCCTGTCTGGAAGCTACGGCAGGTTCTGGGTTGAAGGGCCATCTGCCACAACCTCATGCTTCCATAAACATCCAAGTTTCATCTTAGGTGACATGCGATAGCGGGCATCCTACCTTTAGAGGACGAAGAGCTTCCGTGGCGCTTGTTTAGAGCCCGCAGACCTTGTAAAGGAATGTCACCGCCCTCCAGGATGCTCTTGTAAACATGCCGGTCGCATTCTGGAGCCACAGGCTCGCCCGCGGATGATCCTCTGTCCTTCTCCACCTCGTTGTATCCAGACTTGCTTGATGAGCTGGGCCGCAAATGAGAGGAAGAGGGATAAAAAAAAGCCTAAGTATGCTGTTTTTTAAAGCGTAAACAAGAGGCAGCTGAAGCGGGTAATGAGCTGTCACATGGGCCTCGTTAAGGGGATCTGGGGTATGTTCTGTTTTCACATATTTGTGGGAGTAGCTGCAATTAAAGTGGAGGGGGAAAAAAAAAAGCTAAAACTGGGATGCTGAGATGCTCGTCATGTCCAGGGAGGACAGATATCTATAAACATATCCCCGCCAGGCACCTGCATGCCTTGTAGCTCCATGCTGTCATGTGTTCCTCGTGCGGCTCCTCTCTCCTCATTACTTACGTTACTTAGCCTACAATAGCTCAACGACGTATAATAAAAGCTTTTCGGTGCCCCTCTACAACAAGGCTCCCCTTGTACAGATGAATATTGGTTGTTAATTACTCTATAAATCATAAATATGTGTTTAATAACGATTAGAAACAGACAAAAAGTGAGTCAATCTGTTTACATATTTCAGACGAATATTATTGCATGTATTATTGCTGCTTTAAATGCTAATAAATATGATTAGAAATACTTATCGTTCATACAATTTAAAATGTTTAGTATAACAAATTCCAGATGACATACAAAGATTTCTGTCACTATTTTGGCAAGAAACCCCATCCGTTTTGTCTGTTACTCACCCTTAATTAATCAATTAAAGCGCAATAAGCAATTATTGATGACTTACAAGGCATTCATATGTGAATGAGAGAGTGATGTGAGTATATGTATGCATTTATTAGGGTGAACTTTACTGTAAAGTGGTACCGACTTTTTAAAGTGGCCAAGTCATGCGCGGATCTCCACAAGACGCTCTTTCATGGACGGAAGGAGAAATATGTGCACCGCTGGCATCGCGTTAGCTCTGCGTGTGCGGCAGGAATGCACGTTAATGTCTCAGCGGCTGACTTGCCACGCAGGATTTAAAACGATCTCCTGAGAGGATTCTAGTAAAGCACAAATGGCAAACAGAGCGTTTTTTTCCCTCGCTGGGCTTCCGTGCAACACGCGTTCCTACGTTTGGCCGGCTTGACTGGAATAAAGGAATATTTGACTGAAGGAGGAGTTTCATCGTTATTAGACTCCACACTCGCTTTAATCTGACTGCCAGTGTTGGCACAAGAACGCATCTTCAGTTAACATGCCGGGGAAAATGTTTTCCCCTTCAAAAATGTTTACGATAACTCACGATAGGTCTTTTCCATCGCAGATGGGGGAACTTTGACCCGCATTTTATGCAGAATCGTTTTAAGTTAGCCACATTGTGATGGTTTTTAAGCATGGGAAACACATTTATGGTCACCCCACAGCCTCTCAAAGTTTGACTGAAACTCTTCAGGACATCCATTAGGTCCATTCAGATGTGAACCTCTCTGGATTCTTTCCCTATAAGCCAAGTGTGTCTGGAGGAAAGAACAGCTCATGGTTCCATTTGATTTCTGGGTCCTGAAGCGCCAAATGTGGGCCCAGACCATCATACTTCCTCCACTATGTTTGAAAGCTACTGGTAGTCTATTTAAGGCAAAAAAAGAGAAAAAGCAAAATGAGACGAGATCGGTGAGGGAAGATATATATATATATATATATATATATATATATATATATATATATATATATATATATATATATATATATATATATATATATA
>JAVLVB010000251.1:279791-328102 GCA_032876305.1 Orestias chungarensis | reverse complement strand
CCCAACCTAATGACTGCAGCAGATGGAAAGCAGAAATGACGTTTTATTTTCACTAGACAGTTACCGCGCGGGGGCCCTAAATTCCTCGTATTTTGTTGCATGCTACAGAAATAGAAGCTGTCAGTCTGCAGAGGAAGTAAGATTTCTAACCAACATGAGTGAGATCCTGCTTTCATAATCCAGTTATTCAGCGCATTCAAGGGTGGGGGGAGATAACAGTTTTCAAAGTTATGCAGCAGCTGGGAGAGTTCCCTTTATCCCACTGACACCCAGGTTCCTGTCTTTAAATAAATCCGCACCCCCTGCACCCCCCCCATATAGGAGCCACATCGCTCCAGCTACAAAGAAGAAAACAACACCCAATAATGCAGACACGGCACAGTCTGTTCTGGTCGCTGTTTGTCTTTTTAACAGTGTCCCCCTCAGGAAGCCGGACTCCCCCGCCGCCGCTCTGGCTCCGCAGCGTCCAGAAGTCGCTCACTGACACATAATCGCGTTAATACAGGAAAGGATGAGGCAGGATTTTTAAGCAAATCTGTAAATCTGGAAGAGGCTTTTGACTTACTACTGCTGCAGGTCGTTGGCCGTTTCCAGGGGGCTGAAGGAGGGGGCACTCTGCAACACACCAAACAAAGAAGTCATTGATAGCTCCACAGGAAAGATCTCCTCCAAGCTGGAACGCAGACAGCAGCCAGATTCTCCCGTCTTGTCGCTTGTCGGTCGTGTGTTTCTGTGCCGAGCGTTTCTAGGCTCCTCCAGACTGGACTTGGCATGGACCGGGGGGGGTTGGGGGTCGGGGGGGAGGGCAGAGCGTGCGATTTGGTCTGCATGCAAGTTGGGAGAGAACAAGCGGCAGAAAGGAGAGTGGAAGGGAGGGCTGGGCGTGCATCTGTCAGGGGGGGGGGCTGTCACAGGCTCAGCCTATGGGATGCTGTCTCCCAGCGAAGGCACTTCTTTTGTCTGATATTGAGTCGCTCTCATTACCGGTGGAGCAGACGGGGGGGACAATTAACCAGCTGGTGGTGCAAGCAGGCCGGATTACACGTATCAACGTGGACACAAGAGCTCGCCGACACACAGCAAAGCATTTTCATCACAGACAGAGCAAAGTGTGCAAAAAAAACCAAAAGCATCAACAACCGCTGAACTCCACCAGGATTTGTCCCGTTTCAGCCACAAATGTCGACTATTTCATTGGGGTCAGATGGATGGACACAAACGGTTTAAACATCTAATGAGTCAAAGCTTTGACATGATTAAAAATCTGAAAGGTGTGGTGCGCATTTGTATTCAGCCACTAAGATTCAATACTAGATTCAATAGAATCGCAAGCAACAGCCTTGCATAAAATCTCAAATTAAGCCAGATTGGTTGGAGAGCATCAGCTAACGTCAACTGGATTAGGGCATTTGACTTTGAGTAGGCCATTCAACCGGTCTCCCCGTCCATAAGAATACGTTTAGCTCCTTTAATCTTCCCATCAACCCTGACCAGCTTCACACTTTTTTTTATATTTACGCTCTTCCACAGAGGAAGAATTTGCGATATGCACAGCTGATGCCTGTCTTCTCGTTAACTAACTTCAGTGGGATTTTATTCCAGATTACTGCAGCTGAACACAAGTGCGTACATTTTTATTCTAAGAACTTAAAAATACAAATCATGTCCGAGTTTCTGTTGTGGCAAAATTGGAACGAGTCCAGCTGGTTTTGTGTAGTTATGGGAGGCCCTGTAGACAAATAGCTCCGCTTAAATTAAAGGCATAAAGTGAGTGGAGAGACATCGTGGGGTACTGAGAGATTAATTGTTGATGTTAGATAAATATAAATAAAACATGTGGATGGTAGAGAGGTGGTGGTGGGGGAGCTAATTTTAGCCCTCTGTTTCTGTTGCTTTGCACTTATTGGACGTCACAGCGAGTGAAAATAACAGGCGACTATGAGTAAGAGCACAAGTGTTGTTTGCAAATACGATTGCACAATCGCACCCCCCCCCCCCCCAAAAAAAAAAGCCGTGGCAGAGCCAAGCCTCCACTCTCAGCACCGATGACCAGCCTGCTGCTCATTTGCCACAACATGCCCCCCCCCACGTAGTTGCCGGGGCAGAGTGATCATTAATAACCCTGGAGAATAACAGACTATCTTTGTAGGAGCCGAACGCCAGGCTGGCAGGTCCATAGTCGCGTCTATTTATAAGGCTAAATGTTCCATGGCGACTTGGAGAACACATGGAGGGGGTCACTGAATAATCCAAAGACCAACGTCTTCCACAGCCCACCCCCTTTCTTCGCCACTCTAATCATGGGGAAAAAAAAGAGAGCGTCCTCTGACCCCCCCAGGTTATTGGGCTCACACACAAACAGCGTCAGTGGAAAGTAAACAGGAAACAATCACGCCGACTTATCCAGGGTAAAGGGGAGGAATCCTAATCTGGTTATTTACGAGATGACCGATTAGTGTCAGTTTGTGAGAACCTTTTCTTTATCTAAACGGGGAAAATGCATCAGTTTCAGACTAAGCATTTCGCAGCATCGTGTTATTCTAAGCAATCCCAGTACAAATCTTCAACCCGGTAAACGGCAGATAATGGTAGTCAGGCGTCTTATACACGCAACAACGTATCGCTTCTAATTTTCCCACGCATTTCTACCTCCGTGGGCAAAACTAATCACTTGATCTCTGTAGGATGTTTAGGATTTCCAAATAAATGTAGATATAAATAATCATATGATGCACTAAAAACTTTTGGTATTTATGCTAAAAAATAAATAAATCTAAAAAAATAGCAGAAGTAGCCCCAAAGAAAGGACTGAGACAAACTTTTTGGTTTGTTGTTTACTTTGTTATTAAGACATATTCTAGATTTCAGGACTAAGCAATGTTCATATTTTGTACTTTTCCACTCTGCTCATAATGTGTTATAGATGACCTTAAATGGTGCTAAATGGTCTCTAAGTTAGCATAACAGGACTAAATAACTGGCTCAGCTATGCTGCTATGTTATGTCATGTTTGCTGCTTACTATATGTGGGAGAAGCATGTTTATTCTCCCTACATTTGAAAACAACAATTCACATGTTTTTCCACACTTTTCCACATTTTCATCATAGAAATCGGGACGAAAAGCCATAGAATTCACCAAAACAAATCAAGGATTTTTGCCCACGTTTTTCTGGTGGGGAGGCTGCTTATAGAAAACCTGATATTGTGACAGCAAAACATCTCTGGGCTGCCTCATGCAGAAAGCTAACACGTAGAGGAGTCTCGAAACACAGTTTTCTAATCGAGCGGGTATGAGTTAATGTGTTTTCCAAATGACTAAAGAATAGAAAAGTGTTCGATGGAGAAAGAGAGCGAAACGTCCAAGTTTTGATGAAGACGCCTGGCTAGAGCTTAGTGAAAACGTACAACCGGGTTTATGGAAACAGGCCGACTTATCTGGGGAACACGGGCGACAACAATTGCACACAACCATACGTGCATGTTTCCTAGCAGGTGTCTGAGGCGACCCACAGCTCCGACCCCACTGTGCTGCTTTCATAGTCAGAACAGTACAGTCACCCTGAGTGGGTCATTGCAACACGAACCCCCTTCTTTCCAGAACCGCGTTTGTGTGTGTGTATGTGTTCTTATGAACAAAATCAGCTCAGCTTGTTGTGAGCCACCCCCCCGTTGCGGGGCTCATCGTGCCCGCCGATAAATGCTTAAAGGTAAAGGTTAAGTGTATAACAGAGGTTAAATATGAAAGCGCAATGAGCTGACAGGCTTTTAGCGTTTCCCCCTTTAGAATACGTCAGGTGGCAGCCGGGGGTGGTATGTTCGGTGGGGTGGGGGGGTCTGTGTAACTTGCCGCTGAGACTGGGTGGCAGCAGCCCTGACGTCAGCATGTGCTCCACAGATGGAGTCGCTCTGGCGGTCGTGGGGGCCCCGGAATGATCTTCCTGAGCATTGATACGTGTGGCCCTCCGGCTCCGGCTGGCTATGTATATCGATGACCCGTGTATTTCTAGACTCCTCTTTAAACGCCTGATGTGTTATTATTATCATTAAAGAGAACCATTGCTATCAATTTACAGCGTGTTAAAATAAAAAGTGTGTATTTGTGTGTGTGTGAGCTGAAAGTAAGCTGTAATGGTTTTTTGGGGGGTTTTGTTCGTCTAAATATCCATTTGCTATAATCTGGCACATCAAATTATGACATTTATCCTTGTCTCCTTTTTAAAATAAAGTTTAGGAATCACTAATGTGTTTCCCTGATATATGAATATGCTTTTACAAAGATGTTGATCTCTTTAAAGCAACACTAACTTTTCAACCTTCATAAAATATCTTCATAACTTTTGTGATCATACGTCAACTTGCAGCTTGTTGAATGACGCCTCTGCCGCTTTGACCGGCACTGTGCAACTTTTAGCAGGGTGGCAGGAACCCTGGGACACAAAACAACTAAAAATGTGCTGAGTGCTTTACAGCATACGTCACTTCCCCCGTTTCTTATATTCAACATCATCATCTGACATTGTTTCACCACAATTAGATTTATCACCTCATCGCTATTCATCCTTCACACTGGAAACAGAAATGTACTTCAATCCAACTGCAGGCAACCGGGAGATCAGGATTTTAGCAGGCTAGGTGCAAAACTCTACCGCTTTTTTCCACTGGCCGCCTGCTGCTTTAAACAACTCCTCAAAAAGGCAAGAGAACGAATCATTCGCTTAATGCAGATGCTCAAAAGCTCCAGGAACATTTTCCCCAAGAGCTGCACGATATTAGATTGACAGACTAAGAGAAGATCTTTGCCTCTTCTAACACCAAACGACCGCTTATTAGTCAATCAAGCCTCAATGAGTCTTTGGCTGCTGGCTGGACCCTGAGGTCAAATACTTCACATACGTCGCGCTACTTTAAAAGTGGCATTGACATTAAACAGGAGCCGGTCGTCACGCCGAGCTCATCTGGCACGCCTCCAGACAGTCAAGAAACGGAGTCCGCCTGCTAAACTCAAACAGAAGAGTCTGGATGTTACAGGGACATGAGCTCATGTGCCATCCCTCATGATCGGGGGCGTGGCTCTGAGTAACCGGCGAAAGCAGGGGGGAATCAACATCTGTTTCTGGGCAGCCGTGGCCACTTGTGCCCGAGGCATGCGTGTGTCACGACTCTGATTCAGACCTGCACCTTACGGATATAGTTTTGGTAAATATAACAGGAGACCACAGCAGGCGGGATTACCCTGGAGCCTGTTGCTTAAGCAGACTACAAGTGAGACGTGACTCCTGAATGAATCATCTGATTCAGACCTCATGTCACGCTGCAGGCCAGACGTTTAGAAGCAAGAACATACTGGTATCAAAAAGCAAGTAATAGTTTCACTGGTGTAACTAACAAGCATGGCGCTCCCATAAAAACTCATAAGAGAATATAATTTCCCTAAAATTGGGATTATTTCTGTGCGTGCACTTTCCTTAAACTTTCTCTTGAGTAGTCTGGTAAAACCGATGTCTGTCTATAACACCAGTAACGTTTCAATAGCCTTTAAAGAACTAGCGCCATAGGAACATAAAGTTGTCTCCTTCTCTTTTCACAATTTGATAGACACATAAACCGACACAAAGATCCTGCAGAAAAAAAGTACCATATCTATGGCTTACCAACACAACTGCAAAGTGTATGCTTGCAGCAATTACCTCGTAGTAACATCACTAAATCTGTGGAAAACAGACCTTGCATTTATTTTGGGGTTTGTCTTGATGAATTTCTTGTCATGTGAAAAACTGTGATTTACTATCCAATAAACAAAGATTAATGACGTTTGAAAACTCCAAAAACTCAGATTATTTTAGTTTTACTGCTCAAATGCAGTTATTTCAGGTTATAAGTAATAATAAAATCCATCTCTTTTGATTAAACTAGTATCCTTAATAAAATCCATACTGCCCACCAACAATCTGACCACATATAGAAACAATATAGCTCTGAAGTTTCATTTCTAGATGATCAGCTGACGCTTTAAAGCAACACAAAGTAACCTTTCAACCCTCATAAAATGTTTTCATAAATTTTCTGATCATACGTCAACTTACAGCTCGTTGAATGACACCTCTGTTATGGCCCGAGGGGGTGCGTATCGCTTTAAACTTTGAGTAGGGTGGCACACAAAACAACTAGAAATGTGCTGACTGCTTTACAGCATACGTCACTTCCCCCGTTTGTATCTTCAACATCATCATATGACATTGTTTCACTACAATTAGATTCATCACCTAATCACTATTTATCCTCCACACAGACACTGGAAATAGAAATGTACTTCAATTCAACTGCAGTCGACCGGGAGATCAGGGTTTTACCAGGCTAAGCGCTGGTGCTCATGGGAAATGCAGTCTTCCTTTAAGCGAAAAACTACCGCTTTTGTCCATACTGGCCGCAAAAATCTGCCAAAACTGAAACCTCTGTAGTGTTGCTTTAATACGGTAAAAAAATATTATAACCGGTCCGGCCAAGCAAAGTCACAGCATTGATCTCAGTATACATGCCCTATGCAGTTTTTATTATAATTATTTTTTATTTTACACGTCATAGGGCACCAGTGGCTTAAGAGGTAAAATGTTGTAGATTGGGTTGTTGGTTTGAGCCTTAGCACAGCTGTGGCTACAATGTGGCTCGCCACCTTTAGCTTATGAATGAGAGCATGATTGGATGTAGTGTGAATAGCTTTCAAGTTCACTGACTTGAAAAAACTCTCTTACATATATGGACCATCTACCGTTCAAAGATAAAAGTGTGTCTGTTTGAAAAGTACAACTAGTTTGAAACCTAACACCGGGCACTCAAAAATAAGTTTCGGTGCAGATCGGTGTTAATCTAAAGTAATAGTGAGAACTTGGTTTTGATTTTATGTTTCTGTCACGTGTTTTCCAGGGTTTCCAATACGACTGCTGTATACCCGAAAACTATGTCGAGTAATTGTGTCCAGTAATGAGACTACTGACAAGAGGCTCATAATCAGTTTTGATCCACACTGATGATGAGAACACCCTTTAATCCTTCACTCAGACGATCACAGTGAGAATGGGAAGGGGAAACAAAGGGTTGACCTCACAGACAAGACGCAGTTGGTTTAGACACGATGGAACATGGATGTTACATGACATGCAGCACGTGACGGGTATGCTGTTGTCGGGAAGGACAGGGACCACTTACCGCTTTGTCACACTCCATCTCTGAAAAGAACTTATACCAAGGCTCATTCTCTAAATCTACATCCTCTGGACTTACATCCTGAGCACAGCGGCGTGGCGACAGTAGGAGGAGAAAGAGAAAGAGAAACAGTTCAGACAGCGTAGCTTATGCACACCAGGGTAAAGAAGCCAATCAGACATCTTGCAGCTGAAAGCAGACACCTACTGATACGTGAACCACTAACTTACATGCTGTTAGTGAAATAGTTTGATATTTGTTATAGATTTTGTGCACGGATGTTAGGGCACCAGCTTATGAACATTGACCAGACCTAAAGATCTGTAAAGAGGGGAACTATGGATCGGTTAGAGAGAAACCAAATCTGCCTCTTACTCTAATTAGTATTTGACATCCCATCTGTCCTCTTCACACCATAACCTCCAGCCGAGATACTGTGTAGCCTGTAAGTTTTGCCGCCCCACAACAGTTTTTTGTAGGCTAACATAAAGTAAGCTGCAGAAAACAACGTGTTTTCAGCCTTTGTGCTTATTTTGAGCTTAACAGCTGCTGGTGCCTTTTGCTTGATATTTCATCGAGTGTGAACGTGGTTTACGTATAAATGCCTCACTAAAAACAGACTCTTTAGGGTTTGGTGGACAAAACACACCCTAAAATCGTTTTACGGTGCCTTGCAGAAAGTAGTAATATCCCTCTCACATTTTCCCCATTTTGTCATGTGATAACCACAAACCCTCAAAGTACTCTACTGGCATTTTTATGTTAACGAGAAACACAAAGTGCAAAAACAAAAAACGTGGTGTGTATTTGTGTTCTTGTATTCTACCCTGATATATTCCTAAATAACGTTAATGGCTTTTAGAGGTCACCTGTATGGAGTCCATATGTTTTTCTTCTGTGAAATCCTCAAAGGTTTGTAAGTAAATGTTAAAGAAAAACCAGCTTAATGGAGACCAAAGAACAAGTATGTTGGAGAAAACGTCGCAGACGAGCTAAAGGGTGAGAATCTGAAACAACGGCTGAGAGAAGGAGAAACTATGGCGTGACTTTCGAACGCACAAAGACATACTAGCAATCAGAGAAGCAGAGGAACAGGCCAATGGTAACTCTGGAGGAGCTGCAGAGATTCAGAAAGTACGTTAGTTGTGTTGCCACAAATGGTTCAGTTTAAAGTTGGTTGAGACAGCCAATAGGCAGAATGAGGTAAAGGAACCCCGACGTTGGAAGCATCATGATCTAGGGATGTAAGAAACTGACTTGAAAGGAATATGGGGGAAAGACAGAGAGAGAGAGAGAGAAGGGGGAAATGTCTGAGTTTTTAAAAGGTTTGAGCCTGGCTTTAATGCTTACCTGCAGATAGATCAACCTAAATATACAGCCAGTGACCTCATATTAGGGGTATAAGAAGTGCAGAGACAAATCCAAAATAGAGTCTTAAAACCTCACGTGTGCGAGAATTGCCAATTAATATATTTCAAGAAATTGAATGGAGGTCTCTCACTTCCGAATTTTCAAAACTATTTCCGAGCAGCTCAGATAAGCCCTCTAATTGACCTGTGTGATTCTCAATATAAGGCAAGGTGGAAAGAGATCGAATGTGGGATACCTGGGAATATTCCTTTACCTGCTCTGATAGGCCTCTTGCAAAAAAGATTTTAAACTGAACAACCCCTGGATTGATTCATCATTGAATGGTTTAATCTTGTCAAAGAGTATAAAGACCCATGCCTGCCATTTACATGGATAGCTTATGATCCTAATTTTATACCTAATGTCACAAACTATACTTTTAAACGCAGGGCAAATAAAGGTCTTACAATTTATGATGATTTGAGAGACAAAAAAGGAAACCTAAAAACCTTCCAAAACATTAGAATTATGTACAATTTGGATAATAAAGACTTTTTTGGGTTTCTCCAAATTATACATTATCTATGAAACTCAAAGGGAACACGAGCTAAAATGCCCTTTGAAATAAATAAAAGGTTTATAAAGGCATATAGAGGTGAATCAAGAACAAAGGTTATCTCTAAATGATATAGCGCTGTTCAGAGTAGTGGCGGGCATGGGACACAATATATAAAGGAAAAATGGGAGAAAGAGGGAGGATTTGTTCTGCAGATTGAGGAATGGGAGGAAATACTGGTAAACAATGTGAAATGTACATCATCCATTAATTGGAGGGAATTTGTATGGAAAAATATGATACGTATTTTCAGGATGCCCTCTCAGAGATCCTCACAGGGTGGGGATACCTCCTGTTGGAGAAAATGTGGGATGGATCGGGCTGATCATTACCATATATTCTGGGGCAGTCCCAAGATTTTGTCCTTCTAGCAACAGGTTGAGGGTAGTGAGGGAAACATAATTTCTTTCAAATTACCACACAATAGTGAAACGCTGTATCTTGGGAAAAGACCAGTTGAACTGGTAGAACAATGGAAGAAAAACATGTATAATATACTATTGGCAGCTGGAAAGAAAAGTATTACCAGGAAGTGGTTAAGTGATACTGCCCCCACCCTGGAGGATAGGATGGATGTTGTTCATGATATTTATACTATGGAAAATGTGTCCTTTTCTTTTAAACTGGAATTTGATACATTCTCCAAATATTGGAATGCCTTTATAGAATTTACTACCCCATTTAGATCAGACTTTAACTAAAGGTAATTGCTGAAACCATTGCATTGTTTCTGTTACGGTTCCTGTTCTATTTTTATTTTATTTTATTTTTGCATTTTAAAAATGGAAATCTGTTAAGTGTGTACAGTGAATTGATCAATTTGAAAGAAAAAAAGGGGCTAATGGTTAGTTTTTTGCATGATTGATATGTCAATGTATGATAAATTTTGCCCTCAATAAAACTTGAATGGAAAACAAACAAACAAAACCTCACGTGTGCGGACTTGGTTTCTTTCTGCCTAACAATTATGCAGTACATTGATGGGCATCGGTCTAAGTCCCTGGTGATCAGACAAAATGCCACTGAAATACATTGAAGTTTGTGGTTGTGGAGACAGGATGTTACAGGTTAGTTCCTTCTGCAAGGCCCCTTTGTTGCTTAATAAAACAACAAAAAAAGAGTCTCAGAGAAAAAAATCAATGGGATCACACGAGCTTAGCAACCTACTCTGTTAAAATAAAGCATCTTTTCTTAACGTTTCTTAAAAAAAAGGATTCAAGGAGGCATTTAATTCACCAAAAACCATCAGATTAACAGGTGAAAGTGGAAAAGAGAAAATTACACGTTCTCCCAAGTAGAACAAACCACATCCATGTTTTTTTTGTTTGTTAGAGAGCTGATCCAGCCTGATTATCTTAAACTGACGACAGGAAGACGACGGCTCGTTAACCGAGTACCCGTAAAAGGACATCCTCCGAGGCTGCCGTGGCTAAACGCGTCCTCTTCCGAGCCGTTAGTGATGAAGACGGTGAATGGGAGGGGCGGATGATTGGTGGAGACGCAGCTCAGAGGGCAAAAACAGAAACAGACGGGAGCAAACAGAGAGGGGGCGAGAATAGGCGAGCCTACCGTTCTCTCCAGCTTCAGCACCGACGATTTCCCCGGCTCGTACTCAAAGATGCTCCTGGGCTCGGCGCGGTACTTCCTGGTGTCGACCTTCTTATCCGGAGGCTCCCAGTCGTTCCTGTGGAGGACATGCAGGCGTCAGGGAACGACGGAGGGGAGGATCGAAAGAGAGCCAATCCTTATCCAGCGGTCTCCGTGGCAACCGGCATGGGCAGAGATGTTTTCTTGCTCAATAACGATGATGGTTAAAGCTGAGCAGCGATTGGGTTATGGAAACAAGATCGGACCAAATGACAGACTTTCTAAGCCGTCAAGAAACGCTCATTCAGAGATTAAAGCAGAAATTCAATGTCACTTAGGACGTTGAACTTCTGACTTTAAAATCAACATTTTGAAAAATAGGTCTTACTGATGCAATAGATAGGTCCATCTGCGTTTGATCATAGATTGCCATAGTAGAATTTACATTACAGAACCGAATGTATAACAAGAATAAGCTCATTTTCAACACCGTAAGATACAGTTTCAAGGCAAATTAATTTACATTTACCCAGATAAATCAGTTTATTTATATAGCGCAGATTTACAACAGATGACGTCTCAAGGCACTTTACAAGAAAATTAATTAAAATCAAAGATACATCATAAACAAATCAGTTCGAAAAAGTTTCCAATCTAAGGAACCCCAGCAGATTCATCGAGTCATTGACTTGCATCATTCACTCCTCTGGAATCAGCAGACAGAAACAATAGCTTGTGTTGTTGCTGACTTTTCAGCAATCCGTCATACTGAGCATGCATGTAGCGACAGGGGAGAGGAAAAACTCCCCTTTAACAGGAAGAAACCTCCAGCAGAACCAGGCTCATTAAAAGCAGCCATCTTCCACGACCGCCTTTACATCAGACACATCAGGTTTGGATCGTCAGCTTTTAGGTGTATTTTCTCCAAGGAACATGCCGAGAAAATCAGACTGACACCTCAGTTACTGGTATTTGAGATTAGAAGAGTCGAAATACTCAGCACATTGATGCCAACAAGGACTTTATGTAAGCTTTTGACCAAAACTGCACATATTTTTAAAGGCATTGTTATTTCCTCCCCCTTGTAGACAGACCTTCTGGAGGAGGGTTTGAGAGACGAGGACCTTGTTGGCGGGGGCATCATTCTCCCTCTAGAATCAACCAGGTCGTCACTTTGTGAGCGTGGCACAGCTTTCCCTGCAAAAATGTGAAAAAATCAAATAAAGTCCTCGACATGATGGATTTGTTAGCCGTGTTGGGATGTCTGCAAAGGGATGTTTCATAACTCACCGTCTTCTAGGTAACCAAAAGGGGTGGATCCATCTTCTGAAACAGTAGAAGAAGAAAATTAAGAGTGTGAAACGGCGTTTGTTATAACATTTCCATTTCCAGGAAGACGTCTTTATTCACCAATTAGTTTTTTTAATGGTTTATTAAAACTGTTCCTGTATCAAAATTTGTAATGGGATTAGGAACCAGAACAATAAAGGATATACTTTTACATTTTGACAATCCTAACAGGGTTAATATTAGAGACACAGGCTAAATATTTATCTACACTCTGAGTAAAATGCTCTTTGTCCTACTGTTTATTTTAGCAGCTTATTTTTATTTGGTTTTTGTCACAATGTTTACGTTTCTGCAGCCGTTTAATTTTATTCGCATTAGTTCTAATTCTTTACACACCGATATTTATATTTTGAAACAGATACAAACTTACACTTTTTTATATTTTCAAGCAACTTTATTGAGATTCTTTATTTGATAAATGATAAAAATGGCCCAGATTAAATTTAATCTGATTTCTATCCCAACATTTCCGTCATCATTTTTCTTCATAGTTCTGGTCCTACTGCTTCAGAAGTCAACACTCACGCTCCTTAACTGGTAAAGTTCATTTGAACCAAAACCAGATTGCTTACATGTTCGGCATTGTTGGCTCACCCAGTTGTGTCCGACCTTCCATCAACAGAACTCAAACAGTCGGATGAAAATGAAAAGAATTTGGCCAGGTTGTTCAGCGTGGAAACCTTTGGTGAAGGCTGCCGCTAACTGGGGAAATGCTGGAACACCAGCCTTACCTCCCACAGTGAAGTGAGTTCAGCACTAACATGACCACGATGAAATGACCGGCTCGATTCCAGGACTCTTCAGGAGAGGTTTAATTCAGAGATAAGTTGCAGAAGGGATGCATCTAAACGTTGCAAGACCCGAACATATAAAAGGAGTAAAGGTAAGGATTTAAACTAAGGATGCAGCGATACCACTTTTTTCCAAAATGAGTAGTGTACGAGTACTTGCATTTGAGTACTCACTGATACTGATACTGAGTACTTACGCCATTACACATATAGTTACTTTGGATTTTTTTTTTTTTTCCACAGATATTGTTATTTGAACAACATTCCCTATTATGTACAAACATACAGTACAAACACAAATGTAACAAAATTGTTAAATACTGAAATGCTTTTTTGCGGATACTGAGGACAGCGACTCAGTGTTGCTCACTCTGCACGCGCTCGGCTCTGTGTCTGCGCTGGCGGCTCTGCTGAAATGTTAGTGAGTCTGAGAGTATGAATCAACTTTGTGTATTCGGAAAGAATTATTTAATTGGATGAAAAAGGCCAGTCTTTGATTAGCTGGGAGCGCGGCTCGTTTGCATATAATGTAGGGTTATATGCACCTTTGAGCGGGCGCGCTTACCTGCTATTCGTGTGCACACGCTTGCGGCAGTGTTTCCAGATAGAGTCAAGGTTTTCCTGCCCAAAAATCTGTAAAAAATCGCCAGATCACACAAAAACCCGCCCTGTTATATTTACTGTGTGAACATAAACACACTTCAGTTAATTTAACAATACGTGTCAACAAAATCTGCGCAGAGTTGTTCTCCATAAACAACTCTGACCCAGCCACTTTTGCGTTTTTTTGTTTTTTTCTATCCTCGGCTTCAGCTCTGGACAACCTCTTCCTGGTTCTGGACCAACCAGGCGAGAGAGGAGGGGTTAAACAACGACAGGAATCCAATGAAAGCCTTCGGTCTAACTGCGAAGCCCAGCCTTCTTACTGCCTCGGCGGCTCTCCTGATATTTTCCCCACTTCGGCATCCTCCCGCTAAGTTTATCCACCTGCTGCTAAAACTAGCATAATTTGTGGCGCTACTATCTATGTTGTAAACGCCCTGGCAGATGACGTTGGCTAGTGATGGGTAGCTGAGGCGTCATGAACCGTGTCGACACAGCAAAACTGTATTGATACTGTGTCGATACTGTGTCACTGAATACTGGCACCTCCCTACACGCAACGTAGATAGATTGATTTGATGAACCAATGTAAACAATAAAATTTAACTCATTGTATGTTATATTGTATTATTTCATATCTTAAGTTAAATTGAAAATATGTCATATTCTTAGATACAGTCAATAAATAATGTGAACATCAATCATAAAGTAAAAATTTAAGTGAATGTGTTTTTTGAGTTTTTCTTTCCAAATTTTTATTCAAAAAATACGTTTTTCAAACGTTTTGAAATTTTTATTCTGTTGCTATTTTTCGACTAAGAGTCAATTTCAGCTGGGTTTTGAAGCTGAAAATAACCGGATGAAAGAACCAAATGAAAACAATTTCCTTTTTTTCCGATGTACGATAAAAATGGTCCCACACTGCGGAAATCTTTCGTTTGCCTTGATGCTCCATAGTTGACACAGGTTCCCTTCCTTATAAACACAGTTTGGTGCTTCAGTGTCATTTTTGAAACAGTTGCTGTATCTGTCACGTGACGGGTTTTGGTCTATGAGCTTTGATACATGCACCGACTGTGAGCCGACACATCGGTGTTGCTAGACCTATCACTAAGTTTGGCAAATCAGTGATGGAGAAAGGTTAGGGAGGCTTTTCTAAGGCCCACCCAGGCCCAATAGTAGCGCCGCGGGTGGTATCGATGTCGTGGTATCGGTGGCAAATTTATGAGTACGAGCAGAGCACTTATGCCAGGTATCGGACCGATACCAGATACCAGTGTCGGTATCGGTGCATCCCTAATTTAAACCTAAGAAAATCATAATTATTGTTATGATTCTCTCACTATAAGAATAGGAGGATGTGGGCACAACCGAAATTGAATAATAATTGATTGATTCATTTTTTGCTGTGTAGAAAAAATCTGATGATAAGGGAAAACTAAGTAACTTTTTAGACTTCATAAAATATTTTCATAACTTCTGTGATTATATATCAACCCGAGGGGGTCCCTATTGTTTTAACCGGCAGTAAGCAACTTTGAGGAGGCTGGCAGGAACCCTGTCACACAAAACAACTAGAAATGTGCTGACTGCTTAACAGCATACGTCACATTTTATCTCCAACATCCTCATATGACATTGTTTCACTACAATTAGATTCATCACCTCATCACTAGTCATCCTCCACACAGACACTGGAAATAGAAATGTACTTCAATCCAAAGCAGTCGACCGGGAGATCAGTATTTTACCAAGCTAAGCGCTGGTGCTCCTGGGAAATGCAGTCTTCCTTTAGGCGAAAAACAACACAGCTTTTGTCCACACTGGGCTGCCAAAAGCAACCAAAACTGAAACATCTTTAGTGTTGCTTTAAGTTCAAATCAAAAGCCAGACTAAACACAGAACCAAACTTGATTGGTATCCATGAAGCTCAGACCTTCTTAAAATTAGTGGAATATCTGTTAAAAAGTCTGGCCTGAGTCCGAAAACCAACCGATTTAAATTAACTTCCCTGGTTCTGCCAGTGTGGTCAAACATCGAGCCAAAACCAGACCAGAAGATTGTTGACAGCTGCAAAGCATGTGGGTTCCAGTTTTATTTGCAACTAGCAAAACAGACATTTATCCAAATATTCGTGGTGTACGTGGGTCCATTTATCTGAAGCCATATAAGTGATTTAAACTCTTTTGATTACAGAAAAACTACAATAAATTCAGATTTGTGCACTTAATTCTGGTTCTTAGAAACAAGCATCAATATACATTGTTTCAAGTGATTCACTCCAGAAAGTGGGCAATTCACAAGATAATTAGAAGTCTCTCTTTGATTTTAGGCAAGAAATGCATCCAAAACCTCTAAACTATTCAAAGCACATGAAGTTTTAAAAGGGTTTCTTTTAGCGACTGCTTCCATTAGGTCCACTATCACAGTTACGTACACCGACACAATTGAGGACTGTCAAATCAAAGCAGTTTACAGGAAGCATCAGTGAGCTAAAAAAAGGGATCCGAGCAGCTTTCAGAAGCAGGACCTTGAATTAGTAATGAGGCGTGAAGCTTTTTCAGCGTGTCAGTATAAAAAAAAACATTTATCTTTGATGAATATGAGTCACAGGAGGAAATGAAGATTTCCAGACAACTAAAGTCAAAAAACAAACACCAACAATTCATGGAATCACATTAAACACGGAAGATAAGACATTAACAACATGTCCCCTGCATTTGTTGACAGACAATGAAATTGTCACCACGAGGACCAAGCGGGAAACAACAAACTGAAGCTCGCTTCTCTGACTTTAGACCGCCCAATAGCACTTGATTGACTCTGTGTTGTTTGGATCTCTTGTGTGATTGGCTGTCTCCACCGTCACTCCTTAGAAGCTAACGTTAGACTCAGCGCCATAGAGAGAGAGTTCAAACACTCCCATTGACTTCCATAGAAAGAATGGAATGCAGAAGTCACGTGGGCCATGGAGCTGCTAATAGCTCCAAACACCAGCAGTTCCATCACAACTTACATTCTGAACTTAAATAATTTTCGATTTTTTTCCGGCCAGTCACGCCCGCGTGGGCTTCTACCAGAAGCTGCGTCGGCTGGTCCGCGTGGACGTGTTCGGCGCCGCCGGGCGGCAGCGTGGCGCGCCTTCTGCGCCGCTACCTGTTCTACCTGCCGCTGGAGAACTCGCAGCACACGGACTACATCACGGAGAAGCTGTGGAACGCAGTGCTGGCCATGGAGTGTGTGTGTCTGCATGTATATATATGTAAATAGTTACAGTATAGAAATAGTATAGAAGTCGTAGTAAATAGTAAAAGTGGTTCCTTATGCATTTTACTTTCTTTTTTTTGTTGCATTTTACATATTTTACAATAAATTATTTGGTCATTTATTTTTGCACAATTGAGTTATTTTGTAATGTAATCTGATTTCAACGAGAGACGGTTTCAATTATATGAATATTTTAATCAGTGAATTATAAATAACAGTTTTCAGACTAAAAACACAATCGCCTAAGTTTGCATGAAAGTAAAAATGATAATAATTATGTCTTCTTGTCTTAGTTAAAGTGTAACTATGATGAAAATGACACAGATGTCTTACCTAGGAGAACTCACATCAGCGGCTAACCTAGTTTTTACGGACCAATCACGCACACAATACAAGGTGCGAGCACCACCTAGTGGTCATAGCTTATAACTGCACTCAATGAACCTAGAATGATGACAAATAAATGTTTTTTTTCCTTATTATTTCCCATCCCTGTGAGTTGATGCATTTCCTTAAATCTATGAATGATCTAAGGAGGATGATTTAGGGAAGAAATGTTTAGTCAAAGCTTGCTTTGATTTACAAGAGAATTTCCCCCGCCAGGGGAAAATAAAGAATGTTTATATTGTATTCTGAAATACATCAAATAACATGTAACCCCGTTCAAAGCCAAGCGAACCCATTATGTGAGTTTTATCTGTTAACTTGTTGCCGGTATTATAAACAATGATCTTCGGCAGGTCAGCATCTGTTTACTAAACATGGTTTATGCGTCAATGCTGTCACAAAATGTTTATTTACTTCATTTGAATCCACTAGACTCTAGATATACAAAAACATTCAACTGAAAGCAATACATTTCATTGTTTTTTTTCTATTAAAATATATTTTTATAGACATAAAGCTTATTTTTATTATTTTAATTCAAAAAAATCAAATAGAACATTTTAATTTTATGAAGAAATAAATATCATTTCTTGCAGGCTTTAGGCTTTGGCAGCTTGTTAGGGAGGAAAGTAGAGCTTTATCTTTTGAGGTCTGATTAAAAGATTTCTTAAAGGAGCGATAACTGTTTAAAAACCTCCACATTTCCTTTTGATAAGAGAAACTGGGCGATAAGTTAAAGGAATGTACATTAGTTGTCAATTAAAGCTAGGTAGAAAAAGCTTTCTAGGTAGAAAAAAACAGAAATGCCATTAAAGTTCTTCTTGGTCAGCCATCAAATCCTCCCCTGCTACATTTAGACGACGTCGAATGATCCGTTTCCCATTGTTTATTTCTTCTGTCAACGCTTAATCAATGAAAATGTGCTCAGCATTGCGGCTAGAGGCTCTGAGGTCTGGACCAGAGGTCTGCGTATCAGGAATCTATGTTTCGCAGGGGAAGGTTCAATAACTAAGGGTTAGTAGAAGCCAATGAGGGCACGGCTGCCGCCATTGTATACCTTTTGGGTTCATGCAAATGTCAAAGGTCTCGGGGAAAATGTATGTGGGGCGGTATGGGTTGTCCTCAAAAGGCTCTGAGCACAGTAAGAGACAGGAGATGAGGGACACAGACGAGGACAGAAGTGACGATTACAGCTGAGGAAAATGGACTTACCGGGTAATTTATGAATCTGTTTGAACATGGTCTTATACCAGTCTTTGGTTTTGTCGTTTTTCTGAAATGAAAATGTCAGAAATAATAAAGCTGAGAAAATCAAAAAAAGAGGAAAGAAAAAACCAAAAACAACATAAACAACACTTAAACTCTGAGAACAAAACCGTCTTTATAGGATTGAATAAATCTATCTTCATCAGACAGTTGCTTCGGTCGCTCACCCGCACAGGAACAATGGGTTTGCTTATCGGGCCGGGGGCGGGGTAGTGAGGCGATAGCCGCAGACTCTTCCCGTCCATCCCAGAAACCGGACTCACAGCGTCCCTGCCAGGATCTGAGCCTCTGTTGGAGTCTGGAGTCGGGTCCAAAGAAGCACAACAGACTTTAATGAGAGCAAAAAGAAGCATCTCAGTCAATTACAACAGAACGAACATTAAAACTCTATCTTCGACCAATAAAAGCGATCTGGTACTGAAAGCAGTGCTTGGTCCGGTGCTCTTTCGCATGAATTACTGCATCAGCGCAACGAGCATGGAGGGAACCTGAGGTTTTACTGAGGTTTTCAGGAAGCTGTTTGCTGACTGATTCAATTAATTAAACACGGTGGACAAACACAGGCAGATGACATCGCTGCCCAAACTACAATAACTTCAATCCTCTAGAAACTTTATTTCCACATAAACAGATTTAAGTTGGCACTGGACCAGTGACTGAGCAAAAGTCCAGTCCTTTGTGTCCTTAGTCAACAAACAAGACAGGACACAAAACAATCTAAGGATGCTTCTGTTTCAGGAGCGCTTAAACAGTTTTTTCTTCCACTCAACTTTCCATAAATATGATTTAAGTAATCCGTTTTGTGCTTTAACTTCATAGTGGAGGACGCTTACTCTGTCTAAAATCTTTGTTTTTAGCTCTTAGAAAGTTTCAGGTTGAAACACAATTTTGGTGTTTTTGTTTTTCTTAAACTTGAATAATCAAAAGCAAGTTCTGGATCTGCATAAATATTAGTGCAGCTATCAGGATCGGATCCAAGCCACAACAAAGACGAATCGGAATTTTTTACAGAACAATTCGTGTAATTAGCAATATTGGAGGTTAATTATTAAAAAAGTTACTGAAGTTTGTATATATTTCTGCATGCAGGAAACAAAAATCAAATAAAACTGATTGATCCCCAGTAGCTGTACATGTTGGATAATATTTTCACACTTTAACTCTTTATTAGGTACACCTTGCTAGTACCAGGGTTGGACCCCCTTTTGCCTTCAGAACTGCCTTAATTAATCTTTAATCAAATAGATTCAACAAGGTATTCCTCAGAGAGTTTGGTCGATATTGACATGACAGCATCATGCAGTTGCTCGAGATTTGTCGGCTGCACATTTATGATGCCAATCATCCCAAAGGTGGATTGAGATCTGGTGACTGTGGAGGCCGTTTGATTACAGTGAACTCATTGTCATGTTCAAGAAACCAGTTTGAGATGATTTGAGCTTTATGTCATGATGGTGCGTTATCCTGCTGGAAGTAGCCATCAGAAGATGGTACACTGTGGTCATAAAGGCATGGACATGGTCAGCAGCAGTACTCAGGTAGGGTGTGGCGTTGCAACGAGGCTCAATTGGTACTAAGGGGCCCAAAGAGGGCCAAGAAAATATCCCCCACATCATTACACCACCATCACCAGCCTTAACCGTTAATACAAGGCAGGATGGATCCATGCTTTCATGTTGTTGACACCAAATTCTGACCCTAACATCCGAATGTAGCAGCAGAAACTGAGACTCATCAGACAAGACAACGTTTTTCCATTCTTCTACTGTCCAACTTCAAATTGTAGCCTTAGTTTCCTGTTCTTAGCTGACAGGAGTGGCACCCGGTGTGGTCTTCTGCTTCTGTAGCCCGTCTGCCTCAAGGTTGGACGTCTTGTGCGTTCAGAGATGCTGTTCTGCATACTTTGGTTGTAATGAGTGGTTATTTGAGTTACTGTTGCCGTTCTATCAGCTCCAATTAGTCAGACCTTTCTCCTCTGACCTCTGGCATCAACGAGGCATTTTTGCCCACAGAACTCACTGCAGATATCACTGGATATTTTCTCTTTTTCGGACCATTCTCTGTAAACCCTAGAGTTGTTTGTCGGTAAAAATCCCAGTAGATTAGCAGTTTCTGAAATACTCAGACCATCAACAATGCCACATTTAAAGTCCCTTAAATCCCCCTTTCCTCCCCATTCTGATGCTCGGTTTGAACCGCAGCAGATCGTCTTGACCGTGTCTACATGCCTAAATGATTTGAGTTTGCTGCCATCTGATTGGCTGATCAGGAATTTGCGTTACCGAGCAGTTGTACCTAGTGTACCTAATAAAGTGGCAGGGGAGTGTATAATGGCTGTTGATGCGAGTCCAAACTTTTGTCTGGAGGAAAATAAAGGAGGCGTGATTATGTTACAAATGTTACACGTGTCTGCAGCTATGCAGGGCGTCCCATAGACCCGGCATGACGATAAATGCTATCACGAGGGCGCGAATGAGGCCACATTGCAGCAGTTTATTGCTACCTGGTGGATGTGTGAGAAAACCACACTGTGTCCGTGTTGTTCTGGTGACCGCGTAGTTCACATTCCCCACAGACGCCATAATCAGAACAACTATGCCTCCGTAATAAAGCATTCAGCCACTGAAATAGGAAACACAACCTCGCTCAGTTTTAGGGCTTCACACATACGGACATAAGAGGAATGTCATCAAGTTATTATTTAAAGTAGAAATAATGGAAGTGGAAAAAAAGTCCTTTGCCGATTCCTCAGCGTTTAAACTGATCAGATCAACATGGTTGACTGATCATCACCGGTTTGACTTCACGGGTGTGTTTTTAGCACAACAGTGAGAAGGAATGACTTCAATCTTACAAATGGACTTCTCTGCTTTAGGCGCCTCCGCATCTGTCGACAAAAACTGTTGAGCATGAGGAGAATGTGAAAGCGACGCCCACGTGTCTAGAGGAGCCGAGCGAAACGCTTCTGTCTACAGGTTTTATCCTCATAATGCATCCTGGTGCCAAAGATAAGTGCTCTCATACCAAAGCAACTGGCACGCTCTGTGTTTCAGCACTTCCTATCTGAACCAGAACCCAGGTTCTCTTGTCTGTTGGATTGGATCACACAAGCCAGACTGTAGTTTCTGCGTGCATCGATGAAGCCACTGTCTCTCCTGCTCGTCAAACTCGCTTACATCCTCAGCTTTGGCCGTTTTTCTTGCTAGGAATATCTAGAAATAATATTTATTTGCTCTCACCCACTAAAACAAAAGTGTTGATTGTTTTTGTGCAGAAACTTGGTGAAATGCAGATTCTCCTGATTATAGGTCCTGTGTGTGCTCGCACTGAAGTGTAACTTTCATGGATGTATGGTTTCTGCAAATTGTTGTTGCCTAAGATTAATCATAAAACTGCTAAAGCGCGAAAACGTACCTTCTAAGTGAGACGGGTACTTTTGCTGCTCTGTGGTGAGAGAGAAAGAGAGAGAGAAAAGTGAGTCGAGCCGTGACAGCATCAGAAACCAGAACCACAAATCCAGAATGAGGGAAAACCGTCTCACTCATCTGCAGCTTTTGTGTTGTCTCACCTCTGTTGTGCTGCAGCAGGACGATGGTGGGGTTAACCGAACTGGTGCGAGGATAAATGCAGCCGGGAGCTGATGTGTTGCAGTTCTGAGCATCTGAAGAAGAAGGAGCTCGATCTTCTCTCATGCTTTTGGATAAACTGGCCTAAAAATGCAGCAAAAAAAAATTAAAATAAAATAGAAAACCATCTCTTAAGTGACAAGTATCATATTTCTACAGAAGCAGCCAAATCCAATAGTGTTAAATGGGGGTAAAAGTAATCGCACCTGGCACCGAGCGTCGTTTTCTGGATGCAGATGAGCCGTGTTGTTGCTGCCTCCCTCGGCCACGCCTGCTTTACATCCGTCTCCATTAATCTGGCCCGTCCAGCTGCCTGAAACAAGTCCACAACTGTCTGAGCTGGATAGAAAAAGAGCTGGGGATGGCACTGAAAGGTGTGGCATACAGTAAGTCCCTGAACCATACGGCTGAGTGTGAGTGCTCTCCTTCGGGTGGGTTTCAAGCTCGGAGGAACGGAAAAACACAAGATTCTCCCACAATCTCTGAACTTTGTCCCGAGGAACAAAAAGCCCTTTTTTTGTTTTTAAGGCACGGAGGAAAGATCGTTTGTTCCAGTGGCCTTTTTGTTTCGACACTGCGGCGATTGAAGCGTCTCCTTGCTGCCTTGGCCCGCTGCCAGTCCGTTTCCAGAGGGTTCTGTGCAACAAACGGGCCACAGTTGAAGCCCTGCCGTCCACAGCGCAGCGTGGGCCGGCTGCGACAAGAGAGCGCTTTGACATTCGCATCAGAATATGTGCTCTGGCTCGAAACATCCACTTTAAAAACCCCACGACTTACATAATCTGGGCAAGAGCTTACAAAAGGCCTTTTTTAGAGCCAATAACATGACGAAACGTCATCTTTTGCACAGACAGCTATGAAGTTTTTGCTGATTATTATTTCATCACGCATAGAGCTGCTGGAAAACCAGCCTGACGTACTTGCTGATGTGATGACATTCGGCTCTCTGCTGACGAAGTCCTCGTCGTCTACGTGGACGAGAGTCGCCCGCAGGGTCACCACGCCTTTCCCTTTGCACACTCTGCTCGGGTCCAGATCTGAAAAACACGTCCAAAGCCACAAATTCACCTCCACCGTGTGTTTGGAACAAAAAAAAAAGCCTCAGAGCGGGAGCTGGATTTTAAAGCCCCCCGGGGGAATTTCAGATTCCAGAAATGGATCCATCCCATCGAAACCAGGCCAGCCTAAAACTAATTATTACAAAGCTAGCCTCCAAACTGAAGGAGATGGAGAACGGCTTAAAGCAGTCAAGGTAACAGAAGCAGCAAAACCTACCACTGGAAAAAAAAGTATAGTGAGTTAAAAACAACAGCAAAGCAAACAGTTTTAAACAAAGTTACAAGCACGGATGCGGTTGGCATAATAAAGCACATCTTAGTCATAATATATATATATTTTTAGTTATAAAAGAAGAGAAATAAGATAAGATAACATAACATGAGATAAGAAGACATTCCATTTATTATTCCTAAAAGTTGGAAATTTCAATTGTCATGACCAGTAAAGTAAAAAAAAAAGCCACCGTACAAGTTAGAAGTATAAATATGATAAGTTAACGGTTGTCTTATTTTACACACCCTCAGAACCCTGAGCTCTACAGGAGCGTCAAGCTGATTAAGTGAGAAACGGAAATAAAACAACAACAAAAAAAACAACAACTTCTGCCCACAGTTAAGTACGGCAGAGGATCCGTGATGCTGTGGGTGTGTTTCTCCTTGGAAGAACCTGGAAATCCTATGAGAAAAATGGAAAACAGCCAAATCAGCATTGACCTCCCTCTGTAACCGTCGCAGGATTCGGAACACTGAGTATTATTATTAGTTTTATCCCACATAATCAACTATTTATCTATTTGTTGGAGTACATACAAAAGCTTTGTACCTTTATTTTTGCAGTCAAACATGTCGCATCCATAGTTAATATTAGGTTCATTGTATGGACTGGAAAATAAAACCATACAATTATTTTTGGTTAAAGATACAAGAAAAAAAAAACTTTCCTGGATGAATTTTTTCTTTTTTTAATCCAAAGTCGTCTATTTTGGGACAAACCTTACATCCAAACCATCCAAACCTCCTCAATGCTTCAACATATTCAACCAATGAATTATATTGTGATGATGGTGCCATAATAACCCTCCTGAGTCATTTTTCCACGTCGTTGAAATATTGTATCTTGTTTTATGACATCACAGTTTTTTAAGAGAGTTGGTTGTATGAAGTATTGAACAGGCTTACCTGTAAAAGCATCTAAATTTAAGGTTGAGAAGCTCAGGGAAAACTCACCTGGGGATGGAATCAGATCAGGAGAACCTTTCATGGTTGTCAAAGGAGTAATCCTGACGGCGCTAACAGCTCTGGGACCTGAGCCACAACAATCGGACACAACACATGCTGAAAGATGCATTTTAATGAGTCTGAAATAAGCTAAACAGGAATAGTGTTGGGTTTGTTTAAGAAGAGCTGTCTTACGGGGAGTTGAGCTTGATCTTATGCCGCCCTCTGCTGGGAAGCCCTGGAGGAGAAGCACAGTGAAGATGGTAGGTAAGGAGGTGAATGAATAAACGTCTGCGGCCCATAAAACATGCACGACTGCCTGAAAATGAGCAAATCCAATTCATATACTCTCGTCGTGTGTTTACAGCAACTGTAGAAAAGTCCTTCTTTGATTCCACAGATCAAACACTTTCTAAGCTGCAGCGCAAAATCCAAGACATCAATACTAGGTTGTGCCTGGTCCATGTAATAATAGTAAAAGGTATAATATTAACGATGTTAGTTAGAAAACCTTTACATCAGTCTTGTTTAATGCTATTCAACTGAGAAGGTCACCTTCCAACATGAGAAACAGAAAAGGCCCGGATCACACATCCAGAGATAAGTGATCAAAGCACAGCTCCATCCTCAACATTTTTGCATGTTTTTGCTTAATTTCCACACATGTCAATTTTTGCTTCATTCATGTTAAACTTGTTCTACACTTCAGACACAAACTCAGCTGCAGCATTTCCTATAAAACCCACACACACACACACACGCACACACACACACACACACACACACACACACACACACACACACACACACACACACACACACACACATATATGTGTATATTGATTTTGTTCCTTTTTCCTATTTATATGAGTTTTTTAAATTACATCAGCTGCATTTCAGAATGATGCATCAATTTTAGGAAGATTTGGCCATAAAAATAGACTTGGAAATCATCCATCCATCTATTTATCTATTGGCGTTGCTGGTTCATAGGGGAGCCTGTATTCAGCAGATGGGAGAATATAACAACAACAACCAGGCACAGGCATGTTAACATCTACAGGTAATTTAAGTTTTTGGACTTTGAGAAGAAGCATGTAACATCAAGCTAGCAGCAGCAACAGGTCAGGTTTTGGTTCCTTGTGTCAAAATTAACACCACCTTTCAGGCAGGCGGCAATATTTTACACCATCACTGTGACACAAACAGCCCTGATCTGAGATAATGCAGCTGTTTAATCTTGTGACTGTAATTCACATGCATCCAATATGTGTTTTTCCTTAAATGCAAGAAAGAAATTGTATTTTAATGGATCAGAAGAGTGACAATTTATTTAAAGAGCACGTCTTTACATCTTTGTGAATCTGACTCTAGTTTAAAAGATGAATACCTTTAAGAGAAAGTTATGTCAATAACATGTGTTGCCCTTTAACCACCGGGACAGAAGGGAACAACAGAGAGCAGAGAAATCCAGCTATCATAGATCTCAACCATGTAGAAGCAACGCCGAAGCCACCAGAGCCGTCGCTGAGGAACACTGAATTGCTCTGCAGAGCCAGTCAACCTGATTTAGATGTTCCCTTTCACAATGCCAACAGACAGGCCAACTGAGTTGAGATGCGGAGACACTCACAGAGTCACTCATGCATGTACACAAAAACCTAAAAGGGTTTCTTGTTTTGGAGAATGTAGAACAGCAAGAAACTCTTACATAAAAAAAGCCTTATCTATAGACTGTAGACAGTATAAGACTGTGTTGTTCTGTATTTGCCAATTTGCAGAAGTAATGTTCCAGCTGGAAACCTCCGCTAACGGGCCTAAAACGACGAGGGGAAAATGGGAGCGATTCCAATAAAAGGCCTCCAGAGAACATTTCAGCTCGTCCCTGAGAATCTGGACCGGTTTATTTATTTTTTCCCCTCTCTAATAAAACCAACCGGCTTCCTGACCCCCAGCAGCCCAGAGAGGCGATGCGTTCATGATCTAATTTCCTAAACACCAACAGGCATTCCTTCAAGGCTCCGTACTCTGCCTTTGCTCTATCCTGATATGAACCCCGGGATGTTGAGTTTACGGTAGAGCAAGCGCTGCGCTGCTGTACTCCTTCCATACGGTAGATAAAAAGGAATATGACAGCTTGTAGGGTTTGGTTGGCCGTATAAACACACGACAGCAGAGATCACACAGGGCCTTTCTAGGAAGAGACACTTCGGAGCATCCTGGCTGTGGAACAGCGAGTAGTTCTGGTTCAGTCAGTAGGATGTTAAGCTCATAAGACATTGTTAATTTACTGTAAATATTTGGAAACTGCAGTGGATTTGCTTCAATTTGGTATATGATTTTTCTTGAAATATTACAATAAAGGTTTAAATTATCACAATATGAGCCTAAGTAAACAGCGTCCCAGCTCAGTTATCTGGTCTGGCCTCAAAGAAACGATCTGCTCTGTATTCCTCAGTTTAACCAGAAACCTCCTGCTGGATGCTTTCGGTTAAAACAGAAATATCTTTCTCAAACAAAATAACACCCAAAAGGCAGTGGCCATGTCCAACAGCCTCTCTGTTCACTTGTTACCTACCTGATGATGTGCAGAGAGTGTGACCCACCCACCCAGTCCAGGCACGGCCGCTAAATCTGAAGCTTTCTCGGAGCTCTGAGGGTCTCGTCTGGGCGGTACGGTCCCAGCGTCGACCTTGACCCCGCACTATCTAGGAGGTACTGTTTGTTTTTCACAGCAGACGCGTCCAGATAGACCTGTCAACACATGCCACCTGGGTATGTAGCACCCACTCGCTAACTGTGCATGGCATCATTTGAACCCCCCCCCCCCCTCGATGTGCTCACGCAGAACCAGCAGGGGACAGTGGCAGAGACTTGTGGTTGTCTTTCTGACTCCAAGTGGACACTTTGGTGTCAAAGAGAAAAGGCATGGCTTGTTCATGTCGAAGATTAGAGGAAAATGAACAGATGTTTTAAGGTTTCAGGAGAGCAACAGCGGTTTAAATAGCAGCACTTTATAACCAAGGTAGGCAGAATATTCTAGCAACAGGCAGATGGACTACAGAAGCAGCAGGCCACGATAAAAAAAACAGGAAACTGATGCTACAGTTCGTACATGCTCACCAAGAATGGCCAATAACATACAAGAAAATGTTTTTGATCAGGAATTGTTGTAAATACCAAGAAAACATAAAACTATCATGCCTTGTGTCAATATTTGGGTCTGTGGTTGTTTGTGGTCCCAAAGCTTAACATAGTATTGCTGAATCTATGGCAAGAACAATGGAAACAGTTCTGAAGGTACGAGGGATGAACCGGTCCAACCCAAGACCCAATCTTCTGCTTAAAGCAATGAAATCAATGTTTCAGTGGTCTCTTTAGTGGTTTTACTAAAAGGTGATTTATCGTATCGCTTTAACCGGCACTAAGCAACTTTGAAGAGGGTGGCAGGAATACTGTCACACAAAACAACTACAAATTTGCTGACTGCTTTAAAGCATACGTCACTTCCCCAGTTTCTTCAACATCATCATATGACATTGTTTCACCACAATTAGATTCATCACCTTATCGGTGTTCATCCTTCACATAGACACTGGAAACATAAATCTTCTTCAATACAACTGCATGCGACCAAGATCAGGATTTTACCATGCTACACGCTGGTGCTCATGGGAAAAGCAGTCGTCCTTCAGGCTAAACACTACCACTTTTGTCCACAGTGGGCCGCAAAAATTGTCCAAAACTGAAACTTCGTTAGTGTTGCTTTAAAATACATTTTCAAACCATTTCAGATTTTTGATGGCCGCTGTTAATAAAACTCTTCATAATGCCATTTTTCATTGTGGCCGTAGTTTTAGTTAAGCTCAACCAGGGGTGTCCAAATCCAGTCCAATGTAGAGGCCTGATGACCAGCCAAAAATTTGGTTTGGGTCTTATGACGATAAAACGTAAAAGTTGCTGTAAAGTTGCTCCAGAGTCTAGAGTCTCTCCTTTGTTCGATGATTTGAGACCTTGTGGCTGCTGAAGGTACTCCATGATTGGAGTGGTTAGTAGCACTGCTGCCTTGTGGCAAAAAGGTCTTGGGATGTAATTCAAGTGTGAGGGACTTCTGTGTGGATTATGCGCACGCATGTGTCATCTCTGGGTCCTCTGGCTTGTTCCACCATTTCAAAACAGGACTGTTACCTTGTGCAAAGTACTCTTTCCTAATCTGTGTGTGTCCTTGAGGGGCATCAAATAAGTGGGGGCTTGTTCGGGATACTCGGTAAGAGGATCCCTTTGTCCAGAAGTAAAAGAGCGACATTTTAGGTTGCCCATATCCAGGAACTATGTCTGTTTCATTTAGTCCGGAGCACTTTTAAGCTGATCTCTCTATTAAGTTTATTGAAAGCTGCCGCAAGAGGGAATTGCTGCAAATTGTAGAACAATTTAAGCTGCAGGTCCCAAAACAGGTCCTTAAAGGTGACCTAAAGGCTCTGATAGTGGATAGGTTTGTGGAAATTGGTGTGATCACTGAGCCTGATCTGCCTGAGGCTGCTGCAGTGCCAGGACAAAAGGCCTTGTCCGTGGAGGACCTCAAAGATGGTCTTAAAGTAGGGGCAGCTTGTAGGAAGAGGTTTCGTCCAGCTGTTCCCCACCTTTGTTATTTGCAACTGCTTTTGGCAGTTTTGAAACCTATTGTTGGTTGTTCTGCTAAAACAGTTTGATTGTGCTATTGTTTGCTTTCTCAAGCTAGAAGCTTGTGTTTGGGAGGCTTGGTGCTCCCTCTGTTTGATTTATCTTTTTGGGTTAAATTGTGTCTTGGTTCTGTGAAACAGTCTTTTTGTAATAAATCATTCTTTGTTTCTATCCCCTATTTTCTCTGGACATTTTTTTATGTTATCACCCCTGAACCCCTACACCTGGGGGGGTTACTTATAACCCTGCAAGGACAGGCAGGCATGGACAATGGATGGATGGACAGAGGCAGCCCAAGTTTAGTCCCGCTGTAAACGGCTTAAATTGGGTCTTTACAAATAAAACACAAAATTAATTTTTGAGCCAAAAAACAACCACGATGGCACCGTGGTGGCAGTGGATGTAAATATAAGCTGGTCAAAATATTAATGCAACACCTTCAGGCATCTCATTCACAGTTAAACCCTGAGTACAAGCATTGATCCAAATCAACAAGAGACTGACTTTTCTTCAGAATAAACTCCCTATCTCGAGTGGCAACCTCCTGAAATGATGTTTGTGTGTGTATGTTTTGTAATCCACCATTTCATATTTAGCATTCACATCTCTTTATTGTAAAAACACCTTATATGATGGCGGGTAACAACAGATCTTAACAGCAGCGATAAATTAAACAGCTCTTCCTCCACGTTTCCACTGTTTGTTCACGCTGACGCCTTAACAAAGCCGTAGCCCTGATGTATGTCATACAGGGGGTCCCTCTGTGAAACATTCAGAGGAGAAAGGGCAGTTACGTAAGACCGCTTGACTTCTGCTTTGTCAACAAACGGTGGAAAGAATAGAATTTGTGCAGCGCTGTCCTTGGATCTCACCAAAACAGCTCCAAACATGGCTTGAATGTGGCACTGCAGAGCCTAATTGAGAGAAGAGACCCCCCCTCACCGACCCTTCCAGCCCTCTTCCATAAACAGCTCCTACGCTCTGCAGCAGCCTGATATTCTACACATTCCTGAGGCGAAGCTATTTGGAGTTCTTTTCAAACAACTACAGCATAAAAGGAATTGAATGTGACACACAGACAGACACCAAGAGCAGGAGAGCACCTCTAAGTCTAAAATCAGTACACAGAGCCACTTCGTCACACTTTCTGGTTTTGTGTAGTAATCCGAAAACAAAAATAGAGAGCAAATCTGACATTTAGCTGTCTGCAGCAGTCACATAATTAGTAAACACAAGTGCTCACTAATCTGCAGCATCAACAAACAGCATCAAGACACGTCAGAGAGAAGGTAAATGCAGGGTTTGGGTGCTGAAAAAAACATCCCAAGGTTTGCCAATCTCACTGAGTTTTGTTCAAATGATCACCTGGAAAGAAGGAGAGTCCAGATTTACTCTGGAGGAGCTGCGAAGATCCAAACCACAAGTAGGTGAATTGGTCTACAGGGCAAATATTACAGAAGCACGCACAAGTCAGGCCTGAACTAACTATTTTTAACTGAAACTAGCAAAATAACAAACACTAAAAAAGTTGATGAAAAACGATAACTAATAAGAAATAACTAAAACTAACCGGAACTATATGAAGTTTTCATAAAACCGAAGCAAAAATAGTGAAAGTATAGATAGTATACCTCTCATTTCCATGTTTATGAGCCTACATATGCATCCTTCAAATGTAATTATATGTCACATGCTATTTTTTCAAGCACATCAAATCAGCTTTCGGTTAAGTAAACAAAATCTGCGCAGCGCTTACACTACTCTGAGCAGATGGAAAAAAAAAATGAAATTAAATTAGGAATATCAAGAAGACGAAACAACACCTTCACAAAGTGCAGAGGTTTTGAATCAGCCTCTACCATGTTTCAGGAATATATTGAAACAATAATTGCAGCTCCTAGATGAAAAGGTCTTATCTAGAGGAAAAGCAAAACGTCCCACTGCGCTGGGCCAAGAAAGACGTGTCCCTGAGTGCTTGCAGATAAACCCTGGGAGTATTTGGACCCGACCAGACACTCCACACAGAACAAGCTCTTCTGGGGAGGGCTGAGGTTGGCAGAGCGGATCAAACCTTCTCTTCCAGGCGCAGCCAGAAAGCCAGGCTGCTTGCAGCATGTATGCTAGGCTTTTAGAGGCAACACCGGAAGAATGCAGATGAGCTGACGGTTTACATAAAGTGATGTATCGCCAGAGCAAACGCTCCAGGCAGCAGTCCAAGAGTGAGGAAGCTTGAACCAGAGAAGATAAACACTGAACCGAATATTTAAATAGCAGTCCTCGAACTCTTTAGAAGGTTCACTTCTGCGTTCACAGAGTGAAGAGTTCAAAATATATCAACGTCAGGCATTAGTATTAATTTAGGAATATGATAAAGAGACACAGATGATGCTGACACAATGTCATGTTTATGCAGTGAGCTCAGCTGTGCTCCGCCTGGCTTCAGTACATTAGGTGCACAGCAATGACAATTGAGATTACGGCCTAAGAAGGTGGTGACAGCGTGTTTTTGGATGTTTTGACTCCAGCCAGGACAGGATTGGAAGCTCTGACTGTGTTCCCTTAATATACCTCCCTGTGACAGCCCTAACCGATAATTGAGTCACAGGATACGGCTGCCAAGCGCGAATGCAGACAGCCACGCGATAATCCAGCAATTTCCAGCGCGATGAAGATATCCCGGTGCCAAACGAGCATGCCAGCGGACCCCAGAGGGTCTCCGTCTTCCGTCCATTGGAGGAATGCTGGCGCAGTTGGAGACGACCCTGTCGTGCCCCAGAGACAGGCACAGCAGACGGGCCCCCGGTGTCACGCAGCACAAATCTGAGCTATGGTTCCATCCAGTTGCCATGCAAACCTTTAAAGCAGCACAAAAAAAAGTGCATGTTTCTACTTTCGGTTTTGCAAAGACTCAATCAGGATATGCAAAAAGTTATTTGGTCAGACGTTAACTTAATGTGTGGTCAAAATTGACAGGAAGTAGTAGAAAAGGTTAGCTACATCAGAAACTATTCAGCAAATGTGTTTCTGTTTCCTCTGGTGCATTAAATCTTTTTTTCCTGAAAAGCCAGAGAAACATTTTGAAGCGAGCATAAAACCTTTAGTGAGAAAGTTATATTGAAACACGGTTACAGTGTGGATATTATGTTAGTTTTCAACAACTGTCATGGTCTGTGTTTTTGTTGTTTAATTTTCTGTAGTTGTTTTGTTTACTTTGTTATGATTACTTATTGTTTTCTTTAGGTTATTTTCTATTGTGGTTGAGTCTTTGTTTTGTAATTCTTTTCTGTGTTGTCCAGTTTCTCCTGCTCTCTCTTTCCCTCTTTTTATCTCTCTCTGTGTTTTCCCTCAGCCTGAGTCTCATCATTACTTACACCTGTTTCAAATGATCTGGTCATCTTCTCCACTGCTTCACCTCCTTCTCCCCAGTATTTAAGCCTGGTTTTCTCATTCACTACTCGCTGTATCATTACGTTACATTACCTCCCCTTGTTGCTCTGTTCTCCTTCGTTCCGGTCCTCTTGGCTCCCAGTAAGTTCCCCCTTCTGCTCGTCTGGTTCACTTTGCTGGTCTCTCTCCCCTTTCATGTTATACCGTTCTCATCCATAGTTTTTCATCCGTTGTTTGTTTCTTCGTTGCCTTTAGTTTTTCTCGCGCCTCTCTCAGTTGTTTACATTTTGGTTTGTTCGTTGTTTTCATTCCATCCTAGTTTCCGGCCAAGCGTTTATCCTTGGTTTATTGTTTTACCTCCGTACCACATTTACCCAGTCTCTGTTCATGTTCTGTCATGTTCAATCCACCTCTGCTTGAGTCATATTTATCGGTCCTTGACAACAACATGCAGATTTTGTTTCTCCAGTTTATTTTTAATAAACCAAAAGTTTGAAGCTTCTTTCTGCAGACAGATGTTTTCCAACTCATCTATCGATATGTGCAACTTCTGTCGGTTTGCCATGGATGTCATGTTCCTAAACATTTTAATTTAAGTTTTGTACTTTAATTTATTTCGCGATCAAAGATCAAATACTGCATTTTTTTGTTCCTCTTCATAATGCTGTTTATTCTCCAGCAAACCTCTAAAGGTACTCAGAGAAGAGCTATATTTTAAACTGAGAATAAAACACAAACAGATTTTACCAACTTTTCTTCTTTTTTTTACCGAATGTGAGTTCTGGACGCATTTGTTTGAATTTGATTTAATCTAGGGGGTTCTCAGAGTTTTGCACCAATTCCATTGAGGTTTGTTGTTATTAAGTGAAAAATGTGCACTAATTTAACAAATTGTTTCACGTTACATAACATAGAAAATACTCCTGCAAACAGCTGCCATCATGTCCTTGTTTGTTTGCATCCAACACCTGGAGGAAAGAAAAGGTTGGAACATCCATCACCAGAGAATAAATTGTCTATTCAGCCCCTTGTTTATATGCAGCCACGATGAGGTCTTTGTGACACGGACCTTGAAAAGCCAAAGCCTGACAGGTTACTTCCTCCATGCCGTCAGCCAATGGCGGATTATGGCTACAGCAGACAAGGGGGGTTGAAAGGTGTTGCCAAGCAACAGGTAACATTAACAGAGGTGAAAACAGAAACCCGGCATCCGGCTGGAACATCCGGACTGATCCAAACCCATCCAAAATGTAGAGTTAAGACTCCTTTTTTTACTGTTACTAAAGCTGCATTTCAAACATATATATAGCATCAGGGTGTAACCACTCTGAATTACAGTAGACAATGCTCAGCGACAATAAATTATGGAATATGAAAAGGACACAACAAACAGTTTCTCTCAGATGTCTCAGATAGTTATGATAAGGAAGCCATGCGGTTAATTGTGTGGACAATCTAACCCGAATAAAAACAAAACACATGACCAACAGCCTTGACAATGTTAAAACTGCACTTCACGGTGGAAAACGAGCCCGGCTGACCTCAACTCACCTCTCGTCGACAAATCTTTCAAATTCCTCAACACAGAGATGAGCTGCTGCTCGCAAATCCAGAAGAAGTGTGAAATGCGACTCCGAGGAAGCGCCATGAAATGTTAATAAGGGACTGGGTTCCACGATCCAGCCTTACTCTGCAGGCCATCATTTCTGCTTGTCAGGCAAAGAAACGCTTGACGTGCAACAGGCTCACCTTGATTTATTCGGCTGTTCGAAGAAGAACGAGCTGTTTCTGGGTAGCACGTCACATCTCACAACAACCATTCTCCTTGGAGGTGTTTTGAGTTATTTACGGATTGTAAAATGTTGACTGTAAGCTTTCCAATTAAGTCAAACACTCATAAATCAAGAAAAGAAATAAGGAAAACAATGCCATTTGAACCCAAAACAAACAGGTTTAGGAAGACAAATGCCCTCAAATATTCACAAGATTTCTGCCCAAACCAGGTTAGCAAGCTTGGGGTTTTAACGAAGGTTGGTAATTTGCATTACTTTCCAGTTACATCATCATTAACAGGTTAGAACAAGGTTAGCAAACCTAAAATATTAACACATAGCTGTCAATGAACATTTCTTAAAATTAAAAAATTTTGGATGTATTTATCACTTTCAAATGATATTAAGTACGCCTTCAAGGCTATAGAGTCTAGAGATGTTTGAACGGCCACATTTGAAGGGTGAGCATTGTCCTGTTGGGAGAGGAGGGGGTACAAACGGCAAACTATATATAATGAGGGATAATTTTTGCACTTAGTAAATTCACACAAATAGGATTGTTCTATTTTTCTGCACCAGATTAGGGCTGGATTTACTTTAAGACTTTTCACTTTATATTTTTGGCAGTAAGGAACATATACTGTTTATGTTTTTTTAACTTTAAGTGTCAAAAATTGAATGAAGTTCCTGTTTGATACACATTAATGATGCTAAATGCACAAAGGATCAAAGGACATGGCTGAACAAACACACGTGTCTCTCAGCTGCTGGCCTCCAAAGGCGGATCTATAAATTGACAGCTGGACCGGTGCTCACCCCGGTAAAACCCGAACGCCGTCCAACACCAAATAATACATGTGCTGTTTTTGTCATGCAGACATATCTCTGCGCATCTGTCTGAAACTGTGTGAATGACAAGCATGGGGGGGGACAAACACGGGAGAGTGCAATCGCAGAGCAAACATCCTGACAGCCTTCCCTCTGCCTCCGCAGCAGCGGGATTAGGTATTTGTGCAAGGGTTAATATTTCAGCGCGCTCGTTTGGGAAAGTGCGGCGCGGAGCCTGTGTAGTATAATCATGAATGAAAAGACCAGTTGAGACATTCACACACTCTAGGATTACATGGAGTACAGATCAGATGTTTACATCCACTCATCAAGGGAAATCAAGGCCTTTTCCAAATTGTAATAATAATAAAACCAACTTCGGTAAAGTTGTTCTCTGTAAAAAATAGAAACTGGTGAATCTACACTAAATTATCTCTACTGTATACAGTTTAAAAATCCCTTTAATATCTGGATAAATGTTACTTTGACACAGAGAAAAGATAAACCATCTATTGCCATCACCAAGCTTAATTGTGTATGGGTATTTCAACTGGTTCCTGGGTCCAGTTTAGACGTGTGCTTGGGGTCATCGTTCCGTCTAAACCACTAGACTTTTCAGGCCAATGTTTAACCACCCGACTAACACTCTCTCACCTTTGACCGAAGGCAACAGATAAACACGTTCAAGAACAACACAGGAAGCTCTGAAATTAGGGTCTGTCGCAAACCAGAGCACCATTGTCGTCCCCCACTTTGTACTGGTGCCATGATTTAGTACAGGGGTGCCCACACTTGTCCAGCTAGCGAGTTACTAAACAGATCACCAACGCCTATTTATTTTATATTACTTAAATCATTATTATTGTATATGTTCGAATGCTTTGTCTTGCATGACTTCTAGCTCTAGAAAGACTCACTACGCGTCACGGTAGTTTGCTTTGCCAGCTAACGCAAAGCTAACCTAGAGTTAGCGTGTTCGCATGCTGAAATGCGCATCATTAGCTGCCCGGTATGTGAATCAAAAAACAAAGACGGAAGGATGTAAGCGGTCATCTGCTTCCTTTAACGCAGTGAGATCGACCTGCAATACTGTCTGACCGAAGTATTGGGCACCTCTGGTTTGATAACAACAGTTTTAGGCAGCTCCTCTCAGCTTAAATGCAGCTCGGCGTTTAACACAATCACAATATCTGTGCAATATATTATATTAATTTATTTACAAGTGCAATCTCACCATTACTGTCTAATTATCTAGATCTTATTTAGATAATGCTTATAAATTTATACATATTCTTATACATTCGTAGGGCACTGAAAGGTGTGGTCCTCCAATCTCGTTGTACAATGTGTATAATGCCAATAAAAAATGCATTCTATTCTATTCTGTACATGGACAAGCCATATAGATCCTGGAGAGGAGATGTGTGGTCAGACGAGGGAAAAGTCGAACTGTTTCGCCACAACAAGTACAAAGTCAAAGTGAGGCCAAGTAAGGGGTCTGGAAACTGCGGCTTTAGAGCCACAAGTGGATATTTGGACATTAGAGCTTTAAATCTTGTGATCAGGTTGTAAACAACATAACGTTACAGAAATACGATACGAAAAAGGTCGTCTTCCTTTCCAAAGACTATGTAACATTTGCAGCGCAAAACAAGTTTGATTTTCAATATTAAAGCATATTTGCACGTCTCCACCTACCATGCCTCTATCATACATGACAACTTTTAATTACAACTGTAAACCAGATCACTGTCAATACTGCTCACATTTCAGTAAGGCTATTAGCTAATTAATATAGCTAATAAACAGCTTGGTGATATAATCTTTTGCTTACTGCATGCTGCTACACCTATCATCCACATCGTTGTCCTGCAGAATTGAGCCCCTTTGGTGTATCTGTTTCTACCGATGGTTCTCCAGATAATTATTCAAGAGAAACTTAAATTTGGACTTAAAAAACTTTGAAAACTATAACTCCTAATTTCAACCACAGCCTCAATCACTAAAACCGCAAAAAATAGAAAAAAGGTGCGATAAAAACAACAAAAATCGGCCAATCACTGACATGCAGAGTCGCACGGGACTAGTTATTATCATGGGACGTCTGTGTTTGCCGAAATATGATAGGTAATTATTACTTTACAAATCACAGACTTGGCGCATTCCCCATGGGACTAAAATCACAGACAACCTCCGCAATTGTTACAAATGATCAGAGGTCGCCAGGTAATACTAATCCCGTGCAAGTTTAGCAGGCTAACATTGAGTTTCTTGAGAAAATGGTCAAAGCATGGAACCAGCCATTTAGACAGACCTTTACCATTTCTGCTAAGCTCTTTGTAACATTTCCAGACAGAGTCCTACCATAAGCTTGAAAATATTTACTTTAAACTTTGTAAGGCAATTATTTAACCAAGTATTAGTCATGATACATGTAGAAATTGGCCTACATTAATGCACTTTATGTTAGTTTAAAAAAAGTAAACATTTTAGGTTGTTTGTCATTTATTGAAGCCTAAATGTTTCAATAAAAACTCAAAATATGTTAATGCAGATGATGCCTGCATGCAAAATACTGAGTACTACTTCAAAAAAACTATAGCTAAGTCCATTTTTGTTAGTTTCAAACAGAAAGTATTTGTTCAAACTATAGATAGTTGGTTTAGTAATGAAGCGTTTGACAGTCTGCATGGGTTTACATTGGGGTGGCGCAGCGTTTGTTGTTCAGGATGAGTTTCCAGGCCAACCTGTTCTTCAGACCACACGGTAGAGAGTTAAACATTCATGTCCAGAAGAGAAATACTATTACAAGCATTCATTAACAGCACAAGCCATGGTCTGCCTACCAGATCCAAGTCAGGCTGCACCTCGTGATTTTAATTGATTGCAACATCGGTGTGTGCAATGTTTGCATCACAAAGGATTGCTTGGATCACAATAGTAGTTGGAGTAATATGTTACAAGTATCCAAGCATCATAACGTTATATTTAGCCACTTGGACATAGTCCCACAGCATTGGAAGCTCCCAAAGAACGGACATAACATTAGATAAAAATGCTAAAGGTCCGAGAGTGTCGACAGGACAGATCAGAAACAGGAAAAAAATGATAGAGGCGAATGTTGGACCAGATTTTACCATGGTGACGTGTTTTCATAGAGATCCAAGTTATACCAAGGTTTTAAAAGGTTCAGGCTCCACTACTGATGCAACCTTCTTTTGTTTAACATCCTAAATGTAATTTTCTCTGCTGGAACAGGACATTTAGAAACGAATCGCCGCCCCACCCCCACATTCAGCTGCACACTGCGTGGCAGCTACCTGAAAGAAACCTACTACATTTCCAGTTGTGAACACAGACGGACATGCGGTAGAAGCTAAAAGCAGCTACTCTGATTAATGTGTCTGCCGTTTTGTAAACTACAGCTGGCAGCAACTAAATCATGCAATACCTGATCCAACACAAAATCTTTGTGTTAAATCCATGACACCAAGAAGCTCTGGTCACTATACCCCTTTTCCACCAAGGGCTGGTTCCATGCTGGTGCTAGAGGCGGTTCACGGCTGGTTCCAAGAGCGAACCGACAAAGAACCTTTTGTTTTTCCACACACTGGTGCTGGCCGAAAAAATACGTCATTATGTTGCTCCATGCGTATGCGTACGTCATCATTACCCAGTAGATTTAGCGCCAAATCCAACCACAACAACCCTTTTTAAGCTTGTTAATAATTTGCTCACCACTGCGCTCAGACCCTCCTGCAGCCATCTCTCGCCGAATGTATTGGAACACCGGTTTGGTCCTTGAAGCCCCCGCAAGATTTTTTTCCACTTCAGTGGAAGACCACACTGGGAGCAGGAAGTTTGTCTCCTCCACTAACCACTGCTGCTTTGACTTCAGGTCCATTTTGTTTCTTTTGTCGCGCAAGCAACTCCAGTGTTGTTTAAAAACGAGTTGGAGTACCCTCATATGAGAAGGAAAAGATCCTAAATCTGTTCAGAAAGATCCCAGGCCAGGAATTCATCCCTGGGACCTTCTTGCTGCAAGGCTGCATCATGATTAATGTTATTTTAGCATTAAATTTCATGTTACAGGGCTCGCCTATTGGCGGCAGCGCTGCATGGCAGTCTCGCTTCTGTCAGTCTACAGCAGTCTACAGTGTAGTAGTTTTCCACGAGAGGCCTGAATACTGAATAAGAGCTTTGGGCGCCTCTGGACTTGGGAGAAAAAAGTGTTATATGAGTATGGGACATTTCCTAGAACTGGCCTGAACCCATTTTTGCCAAAGTAAAGCTCAGCGATGGTAGGCAACTGTGTGATGTTGGTGTTTTATCTCTGATGGTAGTTTACATTTGTAGAAGGTAAGGAAAAGATCCCCGAAGTCAAATATTTGGAATTGGAATTCCAGAAAGTTTGATCACTTTGAGATAACTTGAGCAAACATGTAAATCTACTGAACTCAACCATTGACCTGTAATCCTGACTGACTGGATCTTGTATAGTCAACGTAGTCCTGGGTAACAATTCATTTCTACGTTTTCTTAAAATACAACTATACAGACTTTATCTGGTTGTGTTGATAGTCAATATTCAGCTTCTGAGTTGTCAACGTCAAATATACAGTTTGCCAAAATTATTGATTTGGGAACAAAGTTGCAAGAAAACCTTGAAACCATTTGGAAAATGTACAGCTAGCATTGGATCTGTCGCCTTCCTCGCTGCTTTATTACAGTATTTTATACGTCATAACTGAAATGGCAGGGCAACAGCAGAGCCTTCTGGGAAAATCTGGGTAACATTAGCTGCGCAATGTTTGAATGGAACGCAAAACTACACTTATATATTAGATTAGATTAATGTTAGTGTCATTAATGTTACGTGTGAAACTAAGTCAAATTCACCTACTCGAAACTTCTCTAGGTCAATCTGATCTAAATACTTCAGCAACGGCTATAAAAGATGAGGTTTTCTCATTGGTTTACAAATTATGGTCAGAAAAGGAACACGTATTGTAAAGCTATGGCGCACCGTATGAAGAGACTACGGCCCTACCTTTGTTCTTGTCCTTCTACTACTGCAAAAAAAAACACCAGTGCAGCAGAAACTTCCTATGAACTGAAACCTAGCTACAATCAAGGTAAGCTGTTACTCATCCCTAAAGAAACAACACATCCAACCTTGCAGCCGATTGGCTTCCCCACTAACGGCTCCTACAGTCACAAAATGATCACAAATTATCTTTGAAAAAAGTAGTGTGAGGTATATTTTCTTGTCACGTTTGAAAATTGTTTTAGACTAAATAAAAAACTTATATAGCACCTGGATGGAAAAGCAGATTCCCCTCACAGATGGTTTGACTACACATTTTAAAATGTTTACTATGGAGGACTCAAGCACAGAGATGTGATGAGGTGATGATTTCTTTCAAAATAAGTTACTTAAGCATGAAAAAAAAACTATAGAGAAGACATGATGGCAAACTAGTGACAGTGAGGAATACAAAGACAATGTGAGGAGAAGGAGGAAAGAGCTGAAATGTGCAGGCGAGGCGAGTGTGGAATGAACAAAGCAGTTAAACAGAGGCACAAATGAACCAAGAAAACAAAACTCCTGAGATTCACAACAAATCTGAAGCAACTGCATGATAAGATGTAAACATGGATTAAAATATGTTTTGAAGGCAATAAGACGTTCTAGACCGAGAAAGGAGAAACCAGCAGCTAAGCGGGGAGTCCTGCTCAGGAATAAGAGCGAATGCTGCAGCATATCAAACGAGCATCCTCCTGCATGTGGCCCAACAGCACCTCGGTAGAGTTCATCAGGCAGCTCCTAACACCTCCATGTCGCATAGTAGGCTATGCATCCCATCATAGCAGCTGGCTGTCCCAGCCTGTCCGGTGCATCGCTGCATGGATGCATGCATCAAGGACAACCATGCTGTCTAAGCACACTAATCCAAGGTCTCTGCTGCGAGTCGCAGCACCAGAGTGCGGCAGAGTGGGTCGCATTTCCACGCTGTGGGTTTGTGCGCAGCAGCAGCAGCAGCAGCAGCAGCAGCTGTTCCAGCAGAGCGCGTCTCTGCTGAATCCACTCAGGCTGGATAAGAACTACACAAATGACCGGATCACGCAGAACAACTCATTTCAAACCCAGCTGTTAGAGGAGAAGTATCATAATAATAATAATAATAATCATAATAATCATAATAATCATAATAATAATAATAATAATAATAATAATAATAATCATAATAATAATAATAATAATAATAATAATAATAACAATAACAATAACAATAACAATAACAATAACAGTCATAATCATAATAATTATAATAATCATAATCATAATAATAATAACAATAATAATCATAATAATATTAATCATCATCATCATAATAACATGAACTCTCACTTTTCCGTGTTGGTGATCCAGCTTTAGCCTCGGTGGTGCAGACACACTTCATCCAGCTCCGCAGGCAGTGTCCTGGCTGTGAGCGTCCCGCAGTCCTGGGGGTGGGTGTGGGTGTGTGCGACGTCCCTTCAAAATAAAAGCCTGCTCGCAGCGCTGCAGGCTGCACACCACGTACGTTCACATTTCTGTGACAGTATGACTTTGACCAGGCCACTCCGAAGCCATTCAGAAATGAATGTCAATGCCCTTAGTTGTGACAAATATGCCAACGAAGAAGAAGAAAGAAATCAAAAACCTGCCAGATATTTTTGAAACCAGTAGCCAGGTGTGGCTCCCTGGATAGGTCCTGTTCTCCCTGGATAGGTTCTGTTCTCCCTGGATAGGTTCTGTTCTCCCTGGATAGGTTCTGTTCTCCCTGGATAGGTTCTGTTCTCCCTGGATAGGTTCTGTTCTCCCTGGATAGGTTCTGTTCTGGATAGGTTCTGTTCTCCCTGGATAGGTTCTATTCTTGTAAACTAAAGTGGAGTGATGCCTAAACAAAAACTGACTTAATTGTTTTGCCAAAAATTTTTTTTTTTCAAACCTTTTCCCCTTAATTTGTTTTCTAAACAGCTGTTTTCTCCAAACATCGACCCACAGAAAACAGATCTAAGTGACACTGAATGGCCTTCAGCTGGAGCCTGATGTCTTTCTGTCAAGCGTGGGGTCAAGGGTCACGTTATAGCTTGGCATATACGGTAGTGTGGATATTTAAAGAAAGAATAACTAAGTTAAGGCTTCACCAGGTAAGCACCTGCTCCCTCAGACCTTTATTTTGAAAGGTTAAACTATTGGTTCCTCCTGTGCCCTTCCAATCCACACCTCCAACCAAACTCTTGAGTTTTAAAAGTCTTCATTTATTTCCACTGTTAAGAGGCTCTTTGGATTCAACCATGATGCAGCAGCTGAGTTCCTAGATGTACAAAATTTAGCTTAAAAGCTCTAGAGCGCCATCAAGCGACCAAATGATAAAAGTACAACTTTGAGTTAAAACTACATCTGTACATGAAGCTTTACTGGCATAAAACCTCCTAAACCCAAGGAAAAAGTTTTTTTTATTTTATTTAAATATATCTCATCTCAAACTTGAAAAGATGTATCATCATCAAATATGTGCAGAAATATTTGATGAACAAAAGAGAGACGAGTGAGGATGTAGCAAACAAAACCCTTAAAATTGTATGACAATATGTTCAAAAGATGTTCAAATGAAATCATATTTTTATTTTATGCTGAAAAAAAAAAAAAAAAAAAAGCAAACAGGTAAAATCCAAACTTTGATTTGAATTTGTTTATTTAGCAGGGAAATAATGAATTCCCATGATTTAAGTGGTGTACTGCTGTGTTTGGTTGTGAATATAACTATTCAAGCTGGGAAAGACAAGAGAACACAAGGTGTAAATCCATCCGTGGAGGTAGATGAATCTCAATGTACCGGCTAAAAATGTAGGTTCACACCATTGGTGGTCATCCTCCGTGACTCTGAAAGGTTAAAGGGTTGCTGTGATTATCTCATCCTATTTAATGTAGACGCAGATGTTGCTGATTATGTTTCATCCACATCTGCACTGGAAGTATTTGAAAATGTTCCCCAGGTTAATAACTGCTACCTGTGCGTATAATTCAAACAAAATGTTAGGGATAGATATAGAAAAAAAGGCAAATAAGTTAATTAGTCCCTATGGTTTTGTTTGCCAGCAGGCAGCTGATGCAGATTGTCAGTTTTTATATGTTGTAAAGCAAATTGGAATCAAAAAATGAACAGAAATGTCCAACGCACATTATTTATTGGTCATTGACACATTATTTCTGCATTCATCTTATTTCTATAGCAAACAAAAACACAATCAAAAAGCAACTTTGACTGGAAAGCAGACTTAGGCTAAGACAATAATCGACCCCCGAAAATCAGGAAACCGTGAACCTGACCCTTTTTATGTTTAATGGTTACTGTATGTGTTTATTTAAATAAAAAATCCTGCATGCTTTACTTCAGATAAATAAAATAAGAAAAGTTGCACACATTTTTCTGTTTAGTAGAAGGAGGCTAAAGAAATCTCCAAAGTTCACCATAAGGGAGATAAAGCTCCTGCAAAGGGACACATTTATATTACAGGGCTATAGTTTCAGGGGTCGCTACAGGATGGATTTGGCTTAAATGCAAGATGGCAACGTAAAACTTCAACATCGACATCTGACAGAAGCACGCAAACAGCCGATTACCTTAGAAAGTCTTTATCTAGCAACACAATCCAAGGCTGCAGCATTGAAATGTGCAAGCAACAAACAAACAACAACACATTCAAATGTTACAGAAACACAGAATTTATGCATCTTAATCACTTCAGTATCCGGACAATAAATATGTCCCCACCAGTTCATTTTTACTTATTATGTAGAGCTGCAGCTGTGGTTGTTATATTGTAAGACTAGATTTGCGTTTGGGGGGGTTAGATATATAAATGGCGTTTTCAAATGTATTTCATAATAAAACAATGCTTATTTACATTAACTATACTGTCAAATACATAAAAAAAAACAAAATCAGTTGAAACAATTCCCACATATTCTTTTAGACCAATCCAAAAACACCAAACATACAACAACCTCGAGGATAATCAATAATTAGACCATTAATTATCAGATGCTTACTTTTATTAGGCGAAAGTTTCTCTCTTTCTTTTTGTTTTGTTTTTTACAGTAAAAAGACTGGAAGCATCTGATAATATATCTCAACTCTCTGGCAGATCTGATTCTTAATACAAGAGAGAGGAGACCTGAAGAGGAAAGGCAAACAAATGAAAACGATTAAAGATGAAGGAGGAGTTCAGAGTTCAGATCCCCGATGCTTGTTCAGCATGGCTGAGTTCAGCAGGACAGGAGAGGAGATGAGCAGTTCTCACCGCGGGCGGCGGGGAAGGGGCGGCGCCGAGCTCGTCTGTCTGGGAGAGGGTCTCTGAGGAAGGGTTCGCGTTGGGCAGGATATGTAGCGCTCATGGACCGTCTCTGGCACCCTGCGGGAACCAAAACGTCGCTTTAGTGAAAGGGGGTCGGCTCTGAGGCACAAGGTGCAGACGACGGTAACCTTCAGCTTCAAGGGGAACGAGCAACACCTACATATATGGCCTTTGAAGAACATGTGAAAGGCTTCAGAGAATCAGAGATGAATTTACCCAAAGCTGACTTGTTTGTTGATCACAGAATGAGAACAGTCTTTAAGTCATGGTGGTGTGGAGAACTGAGCATCAGATCAACAGGGTTGGACTTTTTGTCATCCAGACTCCTTATTTTACTCACTGTGGATTCTGATTTTTGATTTCAGAGAACTCTCAAAATTACCTGAGTTGAACTGAGAATGCTTCAGAATCACAAATATAAATATAAATATATATATATAAACTCCTACAAGAACAGTAAATCAGTCAGTTTAAACGAGGACAGATGAAGACTGAACACTCTGAATCAGAAGTAACTCCAAAAACATATTTATGTAGGGCTTCGCACATTTGTTCTACTTTGTTTGTTGTTTCTGCTTTCTTTCTTTTCGTCTTTTGTTCTTACAGACTTGTTTTGTTTTTAATTTTTTTAGGTGAAGTACTAAAAAGTACAGGATGTGTGTCCCCTTAAAGTGGAACAGAGTCTCTTTCTTTACAGTCCACAAGCTGAAGAAATACAGACTTTAAGAGATGATAAAACCTGGAACAGTATGAATAAAAGAAAATATGATCTGGTTCAATGCACTGGTGTGCAACCCAATGCTTTTTATTATCACAAACAAGCTAGGGTCCGAAGTTTGCCTTCTTTTGTGGTTCTAAACTGCAGGTGAACAATATTAAAAATCAGAACCTGCAGCAAAATAGGTGCTGGAAGCTAAATTTTAGAGGCTTTTTTTTTGCTTTAATTTTATTATAGTAGGGTAATACAACAGAGCATTGTTACCGCTGTTGATGGAAATCACACATATGTGATAAACAAGGACATTTTATGAGAGAGTGTATGTTAATACAGCTTTTTTTCTGCAATCATACCAAATAAGTTGCAATTGCATTGTGATTCCTAGAAATTTGGGATCAGGTGAACAAAAATAAATAAAGGAATAAATTGGATAAACGAGATTATTTTCAAAGTAAAGCACAATTGCACAAAAACGAACAAACATGGCTACGGGAGAGTAAATGAAACTTCAAGATTAACTTCACGTGTTTACTACAAAATTCAGAAATGTGTAAGTTTGCAAGGAAAGAATTAGAGTTTGGTTAAAAACAGAAATATGTAATAATAATAATAATAATAATAATAGTAAGATATTTTCTGAAATTGTAAAGACATTTGTTGGAGAAAATTGGAACTTTTGGACAATTATTAAGTAAAATTTCAAACACTCTCTGAGGTTTAAGATGTAATTGTGAGTCGAGACTCAATGTCTTCCCTGTATTTCAGATGTCAGAAAAGATCATTGTTTAAACGTAGTACAGTCATGCTGTTTATCTTGGAAATTATGCTTTTTCTCAGCAATTTCTGACTGTTTGATGCGAGAGTATATTTTCTAATCTACCTTGGCCCAATTCCTCTGTTTCCTTTAACCAGGAGCACAAACATTCAGTGTCTTTTTACTCAGCAACAGTCTCGTTCATCTAAGAAAGGCTTTCCGAAGAAAGTTCATGTTCTTGTTGCTGGGAAAGCAATAGGCCTGTTTTCAGCAGCGGTGTATGTCTCTAGTTCTTAAAAAATTCAGTTGCACGATGGCTCGAGCTTCCGAGCAGAGATGTGCGCCTCTGTTCGCTGCGCACAGATATTTCTGCACCTCTTCGAGACGCCTGGTGTTCTGTTTTGAACTCCAGCGCGATCGGATGCCCCGCCGTTCACCGTGCGCTGCACTTTCCCATGTTACATTTACACACCTAATAAACCTCACGGGCCGCTTTCTCAACCATTTTTTTTCTTCTTCTCAGATTACATTTAAGAAACAAAAACAAACATGTGCATCATCTCACCGAACTGAACCCCCTCGATAAGATCTCACGGTTCCAAGAAGCCCGGATGAATCAACCCACCCAGATAGATAGTACACGTACATCCATATCAGAGACTTTTACTGTGACATTTGATAGCAGCCCTTCTTAATTCACTTTGATGTCTGGGGGAATTCAGCAATGACACACAATGAGTAGCTATAATTTCACAGATAAATCTACATAGTAAATTAACAGAACTTGGTTATTTTTTGCCTTCACATTTGTTGGAAGGATGTTTTGACCGGACATATTCTGGAGCTCTGCAGACAACTGTCACCTTAACCTTTCTGAGAGTACAAGTCAGTCCTGCAGATATTTATAGGTTAGCATAATCTGCCCCCCCCCACCAGCCCCACATACGCCTTTTTATCACTTTCTCACTCTTCCTCTCTCTCTCACAGCTGCAGACTCACTGAGGGGTGAACGCTTCCTCTTTATCACTAACTGTTGCGTTACTTTCCACAGCCACTGACTCAGTTCCTGCCCCGCCGGGCGTTAATCCCTAATTGCACCAACCTTTCCGAGATGCGCGGTGGAAGCCTGGGTGGAGGGACGCTGGGCGTGAGGTCAGAGGGCCGCGGGGGTCGTGGAGGAGGAGGCAGACTTTCCACAGCGTCCTTCAGAGATAAATAGGAGAATTATTTTTTTTATAAATGAAATCAAAGGGTCCAATAAATGTCTAAAGTGAAATTAAAGGACCTAAAATGAATAATCCCAGATTATGGAGTAATTTAGAGGACTCAAAGCATTTTTGTCTGTTAATTCCAAACAATAAATGATTAAATCGGCAAACATTGGAGACGATTTGATATTTTTTTCCTGATCAAACGTGTCAGATTAGGACCAATTTAAGATTTGGGGCGAACAATTGTGGGAATTACATTTAAACCCTGTGTAATCTCTACAGGTAATTTCAAACAGGTTTAACCACCATTCAACCATGACCCAAATTTTGGTTTGCCAGTGCAGGTGTTCAGGTTAGGGTGCACAGTTTTTAAATTTTAATCTACAGAGAAGTCAAGTCTGAAATGCAAAGTATTAATCTGTCATTAACTTTTCCAGCTGCTCACACTCAGACGCGTATTTTATTTAACTCGGCTAAATAAGAAAGAGTCATGTCTGGTTCTTGTTTCTGAAAATTAGATAAAATATACAATCAGCAGTGAAACATCTTTAGTCTTTTGGGAAGGTGGAAATTTCCCCACAGTTACAGGAAATGTAGGAAAGTTACAGGAACAGTCGAGGGGAAACTTCCTGCAAACAATGCGGAGGATGTCACCCTGATGCTAATAAAGCTCTGGTTAGCATAAGGGACGTGTTTTTTTGTTTATTTTTAATTGTTAATCGCTGAGGCTTATGAGTATATGCTTTTATAAAGGTCATGTCTGAGTTATACATAAATTCAGCATTTTCTCCTCATTCTTTTTTCCTTGAGTTTCTTACAGTTTGCACAGTAATTAGTTTATTAAAAAATTTGGACCCCTGTGGTTCTAAACTACAGAAAAACACTTTTATTCATTGCTTTAAAAACACGTTAATGTCAGAATGCCAGGTTGTATACTTTAAAGGAAGTTACATTACAACACATGTGATTCTATCAAAATGTTAATGCAGCAATTTTCACAGAAGGGATAGTTTGTAGCAACAGAAGAAATTTTGTCATAGCATAGGTATATATATATATATATATATATATATATATATATATATATATATATATATATATATATATATATATATATATATATATATATATATATATATATATATATATATATATATATATATATATATATATATATATATATATATATATATATATATATATATATATATATATATATATATATATTATTT
>JAVLVB010000251.1:264293-275401 GCA_032876305.1 Orestias chungarensis | reverse complement strand
GAGACTCTCAAACACACGCAAGGACAATTACAAATGAAAAACACTTTCTCATTTAACCGGCACTGTTCACTTTAATATCACACTTTAAAATGTCACTTTAAAATGTCACTTAATATGTCACTTGCACTCCGAATTTTCATTGCTGCTATGTCCGAAGTCCCATATTGTAGATTCTGTGTCCATATTGTAGATTCTGTGTAGTCAAATCCTATTTCTCGCAAAGTTCTTTATATTTTATTATATTATTTAAAATTGCTATCAGGGTGTAAACAGGACCGGGGGATTAGAATTTCGTCCCACCTCATGTACCACATGTGATGTGATGACAAATAAAATTCCTTGATTCCTTGATTCCTTGGTATTTGTTGCAGGCTTTGGTTTTTCTTGCACTGCAGCTTATTGTTGCACATTGCAATGCACTTTTTTTTTAAAACCAAAATGTCGCAATGTTCTGTAAATTAAACCCTGGCTGCTTTTGTAGCTACATGTGTTACCCTTTAAGATTAACAACCATAAATGGCAACCTGGACATAATTCAGAAATTAATGTTATCGATTCTATTATTTTATTAGTATTACTTATGTATCTGATTATTTTACCTTTCGAAAAAACGGCAATGGCATAATTTCAGCATGTGTAAAGACACTTCAGGCTGTCAATAGAATTTAAACATTACTGCTACTGCTGCATTAAGTTTATTGTAGGTGTGTGAATGATCAACAAACGATATTGACTGAATTGATGGCCCCAAAATCCAATTCTGCTTAGGGCCCTATGGAGGCTTGGGCCGGCCCTGTTTGAGGGTCATGTGTGGGATGAAAAATGCTTCTCCGTCCTACATCACAAACACAAATGTGGAGGTTTTTACAAAAGAGGGTCAACATGGAACAGCAACACAGTTTGTTGACGACGATCAAAGAATAAATATGTGCAAAATTTCTTAAATGAGTACAGTACGGCTGTGGATCTGTGGGGAGTTTTTCCTCTCCACTGTCGCCACATGCATGCTCAGTATGAGGGATTGCTGTAAAGTCAACGACAACACAAGCCATTGTTTCGGTCTGCTGATTCTGCTGCAAGTCAATGACTCAATGCAATCTGCTGGGGTTTCTTAGATTAGAAACTTAAACATAAATCACATAAATAAACTGAATCTTGGTCCTGTGGGCACGGTTACCTCTTTAAACCTCTTGGACCGAAAAAATAACTGATTAACATGAATTTCAGTCCTACAGCTTGTAGGAAACCTCTGAGCTGCGCCGAAGACAACGCGAGAGGAACCGACGTGCTGTATTATCAGGAGAGGAATGACCCAAGATTCCTTTGTTTGTTGCAAAATGTTACAACAGGAAATAGACAATTAAGAAAAAAACTGTTGTTTTGTTAAAAACCACAATTATTACCCATGCATTATGATTACAGACTGTATTTCTATACATTATACATATAAATATTCATTTGAGATTGTGCTTCAGCAATGAAACATGGATCTATTTTAGGGCTTTTTACACATTTTTATAGGAGTTGTCAGCGTTGACAAATTTGTACAAATACGGTAAAACGCAGCAGAAACAAGTGGAAAAATACCTATTTACATTAAAGAATAGGTTTTGGAGTTGTAGAAAGCTAAAACAATATTTTGAATATTATTCGAACATTGCTGCGAGTTATTTAAGATTTAGAAGGTTTTCCAACCATTTGTTTAGATGGAGTCACTCTCTTCATGGAGTCACACTGAGTTGGATGCACCATAAAACAAATCCCGCCTACTCATCACGAGTGGCAGTGACTTGCAAACCTATTCTACATCCGAAGCCTAAGTTGCAACATCCCAACACCGGTTACAAACTACAAGGGTATGCAGCCGTGCAGACATTTCTCAGTGATCTGAGCCCCATTGGTGGATAATATTTGTTTTTGGAGACTCACTAGACGTGCTGGATGTGCTGCCTGTCTTCCAGCTGCCTCTGTTGAACGGGTGGGCTGCTGGAGGAGGAGGGGCGATCATTCTGGCAGTGGGTTCGTACACCTCGCACTCCAACGTCACGTTGGGTCTCCAGTAGAGGTTCCTCTGCAGCGGAGCGGTTATTTCGTAATCTGGCAGCAGAGAATCAGACCGTGTCAGGAATGAAGGAGGAGAACAACAGGATGTCAGGCGGGACGACGTGGCCATCGATAGAGTGAACGTTCTAACCGAGTTCTCGTCCCGTCTTCTCCCTCTCCTTGTGACGTCTCGTGATGCTTTCCCGTAATTTCCTCAGGTTATCCTTCAAGAAGACGGGGAAACATGAATCAAGCATGCGTGTTGTTTTTATTGCCCTGCTATCAGACCAGGAAGCGTGTCTCATTGATCATCTACCTGCTGATAGCGCATGGAGTTGGCCCGTCGCTCGTGGTCAAACTGCCAGGCCTTGAATTCTTGGACCGCCTCGTCCACGGTTATCTCCCCCACCTTGACTCTCTCCTGCAGGCTTATGAGCTGCATCTGTCCAGGCGTCTTCATGCCACCGTAGGGGTCATACGTAGACGAGGGGGCCTCGGTCACAGGTCGAGCTAGTTAGACGGGAAAAACAGTGGAGGAATATTTGACGTTCACCCATAGTTTTAAGTCAGGGTGTAAAGAACAGGTTTCCAGTCCGTCATGGAGCAACACTATGACATGAATACCTATGTTCTGTCAAAGAGTCCAACAGCTGATTCACCTTTTTTTCTAGATGAGTTTCCTTAGAAGGAAACATGCTGGAAGGGTTTTAAACGTCTTTTATGTAATATCTAATGACCCTAATAATCTGTTGTGCGTGTTTGATATTTTAAGGGAAAGCTGTTTGTCCCAGTTAAGACGCCTTCAGCAGAACAAAAGAAGAAGAGAGTTTAGTTTCCCTCCCAGCATATTAAAGCTCTATAAAACTCTTGTGTTCAGAGTCTGATCTGTGAGCTCTCATATCGAGCACATGATAACAAGTGAAACCGTTTAATCTCAAAGCTCACGGCAGGAACGTGTGAGTAAAGACAGAAGCGGCCAATAAAAAAACGACCGACAATTCGGAGCAGAGCAGCAAATCTACGATCTACAGGACACTAAGGGGAGGTAATCAGTTTGTCCCAGTCAGAGTCCAGGTTCCGACCTGATTAAGGTTTATTTTTATTGGGCCAAAAAGGAAATACCCTGTAAACATTCGCTGTGGTGAATTCCCCTAAAACAACTTCAAACTGTTGTTGCTAAATGAAGTTCAACAGGCAGCTGAAATGCGTGTTTACGTACAGTTGATCCATGTAGCTAAATAATAAACATAAAAACTATATTTACAACTATAAATCCAATTAGGAAAGAGACACCAGAGAGGCAACGGAGGTTTCTGTCAGCAGCTTTACGCAACGTTATAAGGAAGCAGGCGGCAGATAAGAAAGGCCACGCCACATCAAACTAGATCTATGGTGATCTGGAGTTTGAACTGAGACCAAAAAACGGCTTCGTAAAGATGAGTTGTGACTAAAAAGCAGATGATTCAAGCGTCCTGCTGCTCCCTATAAGCAGAAAAACATTGTGCTTTACCTGCAGGAAACGCATTGTTGGATGACTCCGACGTCCCTCTATCTGAAAATACTGTGAAAGAAACATTTTATTAAATAGTTTTTCAGCCAGAACAACAAAAACAAAACAAGTTTGACAAGTTTAACAAAGCAAACAGACCTCTGGAGATGTAGGTCGCGGGTCTCTCCGGTTCGGGCTCAGCCTCCGGTCTGGGGATGGGAGCAGGAGGCCGGTTCAGGATGGCCGGGTGGTAGGTGCAGTTTGAATCCACCGTATCATAGATATCTTCTGGACAGATGTTGTACAGATCCTCCTCTATATCCACCTCCTCCTGGATGTCCGTGCAGCCGCCGCGCTCGTTGGCCTCATCGTTTTCAGGCTCACTAGCGAGCTGGGGGCCGATGTGGTCGTCGTCGGCGTGAGGTTTTGCTGAAAAAACACGTGAAAACCGTCACGATTATTTACGGTTACGACTGTTTGATTCGTCGGACTTTATTCACCTTGGAAGAACTTCCTGAGCATAGCCTCCTCGGGATTCTCATCCACTGCCGTCACCACTTCATCTGCACGACAAACGTTTCGCACCATCAGCATCGGTTTTCATAAATATTTGAGGTATTTACCATAAAACCGATCCTACATAGGTCTTCTGCACACTCGGGGTCGATGCCGAGCATCGATTCGTAGATGTCCTTAGAACAGCCGGAGAGCTTCATCATCAAGTCCTGAGAAGAGTTCGACATCGGCTCGTAAATCTCGGCTTCGTTGTCCAAGCTCAAGTTGTCCTTTAGGTGAGACTGGAGCATGTCTACTGTCTCCTGAGTGGGTTCAAACAACTTTTAAGGAGTGCACCAGATTTTTTAAAACGTTACATCTGAAACGGACTCGCTGCTGAACTCACAACAAACTTATCCATTAAGTGTTTGAGATCCCGAAAGCCATTTTTCTCCGCTAGCGTGTTTGGGTAGTCTCCATGCTTGTTTATCACGCTGTACGCCTGCAGGGCTCCAGGACACAGAAGGAGACTGCTGATGAGCTTTTTCAAGCCGTATTTAGCAGCAAAATGGAGCAAAGTGGGAAGCTCTTCGCTGCGCTCATCTGAAACACAAAAGGGAAGCCGACTGTAAACCTAAACCCTGAACAAGCCGAGTAAGCATCCCTTAAAAAGCGCGAGAAGGAGAGGTCAGTCAGGGGTAAACGTCCAAGAGAGGATTCTGCACATCATTCCGATTCTCAAAGCAAGAAGCTCCTGACTTCAAATTCCAGCATAGCATCTTTCAGTTTTCCCAGTGGAAATGTATGGATCATTTTCTGGGTAGTCTAGGTTCCTCCCAAAGTCCAAAGCATACATTTAATGTTAAGGAGTAAATTGCCTATAACTATAAGGCTTGCTCATATGGGTGCATGGTTCTGTTTCAACATGTGATGGACCGACAGCTTGACCTGCCTCTCAACCAGTGACTATTATAGGCGGTCACCACGCCCCTTAATCGTCCCCGCAAGGACTTTCGTGTGTGTCGATGATGGTTCAATGGATAAACGGTGCGTTACCCACCAAATGTCTCTGGTTCACATTACAACAAAAACAACTTTGAGTTCTGGATAACACCAGAAATGTTAACGGGACACGGACTCTGTTGCTGAAGCTGAAAAAGAGAACCGGGCGGCCAGACGTCACCCGAGTCTGCAAAAATACATATTACGATATGCTTTAAACACCTACTGCTGCTACACTTGGGCTGAGAAAACATCCATTGTCAGGAGGAAGTTCAGAGTCTGCGCTACAGGAGAGAAACCCGAGACCGGTTCCCATTTACTAACCAAAAGCAAGAGGATGTAATCAAAGAGAGTACGTGTGATGATTTCACGATCTAATACAACGTTAGCTCCTCTGTGGGTTGGTCTCTAGTCTAGACATCTGATTCATCTCGGAAAAAAGACCCAGTATGTGCAAATCGCCGCGTCTGGATTCGTGACTGTGGCGCAGGAACTGGGAGGACAAAGGGCTCAGAATATGTGCAGAAAAACTCAGCATGTAGCGCATCAGTTTGAATTTATCCATCTCATATTAACTCTTAAATACATGAGGGAAACTACACTCACATGCGGACATGTTGTCTTCCTCAATCTGTTTGACTCCAAACAGCTGCAGACCACATGGAGGCATCTTGGACCTTAACGAGTCCGTTAGCAACGTGTCCACGGACTCTCTTGCACTGCAGGCCAGGTCAAAGGCCTTAGGCAAACAAACGTTGGTTTCAACAAGTCAAACGACTGAAAAGAAAAACGAAGAGGAGCCACCAAGCCGTCTCACCTGGCAGATGAAGTTTACAGGATCGGTAGCCCGCTCGAGATGGCGGCTAACCTCTGCCATGCTGGTGTAATACGTGACCGGGCTCAGGCTGAGGCGCAGGCCATCGGCGTGTAACGTGAGCCAAGTCACTCCTGCGGGCATTTCTGTAGAGAAAACGACGGCGATTGTGAGACCGTGTTTAGGAAATCCTGCGTTTAGCTGCAAAACTTTGCACTCGCCTGGCGCGGAGACGCTTATCGTGCACTCGTTCACCACCGAGGCCGCGACCCTTCTGGGAGCCTCGCTTGCGGGTGAGAACTCCACTTCCAGCGGGGAGTCGTGGTTCAGTCTGCTTTTGAATATGACGTAAAGTGTCTCTTGATCCTGAACCGAAAGAGAAAAGAAACAAGCGAATCTTAAATATGTTTTTTGTGTTCGTGTGGAGGGAAACCAGCATTTTTAATGGGATATCTATAAGCCACACTGGTAGCAGTCCACGGACGCATGTGCATGGCTTCAGTCTCACCCCGCAGTGAACCCTGTTTGGTTGGACGGTCAGACATGCGGGTTGTGTCGGTGAGCTGGCGTTTTCACTCGCTAAATTCTCCCGTCTCTCTTCCTCGTTTGGAAACGTTTGAGATCGCCCTGCGGACGTCGCATCTACGCTTTCATCCATGATGGGATTCCCAGAGGAAAAAGGTGTAGTTGCCGCAGCTGCGAGATACTCGTCCCGAGGTACGACGTCTGCTCGTCTGCCTTTAAATGAAGAACAGAGGTTTTCTTTTAAAGAACTGTGCACAGCTAGGAAAGCTCGTTCTTAAAGCCTCTTCCTTATTTTTTTTAAAGGTTTTTAACAGAATTTAAATGCATCTATATGTTCAGATTTTTGTGTAACCTCCTTAGAAGCACAATGATATAAACTGGAGAGAAATGCTCCACCTATATGTGAAAAAGGAAATGCTAAACTTCAGATTTTATCTCGCTTCTCTATCGTCGGGGAACGTCTGTCTGAAATCCAGCTACAACTTCTTCCAGGTGTCTCGATGCTCTAATGTTTAATTGCTCTGAAAGATTTGAGCCTAAACGATGGTGAATATTTAAACTTTAAACTTCACTGTGTGGTGAGATCAGCGATTGAAAGGCTGCATACTGTCAGCTATCGACTCCAAGACAGTGGAAACGTAAACGGCAGGCTCGTCCTCAGCGTGCAGCTTCCTCCAGCTCGGCCAGTCCACGAAGCACTCGGCGTTCAGGTCGCCCTCCGACACGCCGCAGAGCAGCGCCACCACCTTGTGCGGGGGGTATAGGAGTCTCTGGAGCGCCCCGTGCAGCTCTGGGTCACAGAGGACGTCCAGGAATAGGCCTGAGATTAGCACCACGATGCACTTGCAGCGTCGGAAGCCCTCGAACTCGTACCCGTGGAGCCGGTCGGCCGAGCTCACGGCGTAGAGCAGCACGGAGCCCCGGCGGAAGTGCTTGGAGGACTTCAAGATCTGCTGCAGGTACGCGGCCCACTCCTGGGCCTCCTCGGTGTGCAGGATCAGCAGCTCAAATGCCGGGGAAGACTCGCACGATGCTGCAATACAGAACATTTAACAGTGGGGGGTCAGCGTTAAACCCAAAAAACCTTGACCTTAACAATAAAACCAACGAGCAGACACCGGCGTCGTTGTTTCCTCCAGCATTCCAGCCCTCCTGCTGCTGACAGTCAAGGTGACTGCGGCCTGAGCCATGAATGCATGGACTGTTTGAAAACGTCGACGCCAAGCCAACAGCAAGTTGAGCAAACACTGCGGTGTGTAAACACGGCTGTGAGTAATTCTGTTTGACCCATTACAGCGTCTAATGGGGCCAAGTTTACATCTGTACACAGGAGCTGGGACCCAGGCTGTGAGGGGACCATAACGTAACCAACTGAGCTAAGTAAGAGTATGTGTGTGTGTGACGGGGTCTTAATTAGCTGCCACATGCATTTAACCACACAGGATGCAGGCATGTTTGGTTCCTCCTTTTCTCAGCTAAGATGTTAGTTCTCAAGCGTGATCAAATATATTTCAGGAATAAAAAATAAAATAAAATGCGATTCAGAATGAGAAGATTGTGCTTTAACCAAGAGAGAGAAAAAAGGGTAGGAATTTGTGAGGAGGTGCTATGATATTGACGCTGAAAGGTCCTCACGGACATGTCTGTCACACTCACCTGACTCAGCGCTGGAGTGGAGTCCTTCCATGGTTCGTGCTCGAAGCTGCACAAGATCATCCCAAAAGCGAATCCGGTCCCACAGACATGGTCCCCCCTTTCAGTCTCCGCCGGCTTCACTGAACCTCTCTTGCTCGTCAGCTGACTTTTAACCAGCGATCAGCAGCTCTGGCCCTTTGCTCGGTCGTATAAATAGCAACACTTAGTTTCCTGATTTTGGTAGCTCTGCCCCACTTCCTGAAACGGTTGAAGAAGTGAGAAAATGCACTGTCGTCTCATCAGAAAGTGCAACACGTCTGCTGTCATCCGCTGCCTCTGGCCTTTTTTATGTTCTTTACATACTTTTTTTCTTCTGATTGACAAAAAAAAGAGGGAGGTGCCAAATAGAAGACATGTTGAATTTAGGAAGCAGACTTAAAGAAGGGACGATTCCTCCCATCTTGTTTGCAGGCAACGTTTCATGGCACCGTTTTGTTCTCCTTTCTTTCCCTCAAACAAACGCATCAATTCACCTGCCGAGCTTCTTCCTATTTTTCACTTCCTTAACAAGGTGCAGCATATCAACAGATTCTTACACAAGCCTGCGTTATCATTGTCACAGATACTCAACACAACAGTAAAAAATAGTTGGCATGTCTTCAGGCGCTTCAAAGTTCAGTAAAAGGTACTTTAAACGTGCAGCCATGTTGTTTCTGTGCGTCTGTCCAACGTGTGACGGCAAGAAGACTGAGGGAAAACTAACCAGACGGAAAGTTTCTGTCCGTTTAGGAGCTTTTCATTAAGTCAGATGATGTATCCCAGTTTAATGTTGACGATTAGGAGTTAGAATCAAGAACCAGTTTATTTATATAGAGCCAATTTACAACAGATGCCGTCTCAAGGCACTTTACAAGAAAATTAATTAAAATCAAAGATACAACATAAACAATTCAATTTGAAACAGTTTCCAATCTAAGGAACCCCAGCAGATTGCATCGAGTCATTGACTTGCAGCATTCACTCCTCTGGAATCAGCAGACAGAAACAATGGCTTGTGTTGTCGTTGACTTTACAGCAATCCCTCATACTGAGCATGCATGTAGCGACAGTGGAGAGGAAAAACTCCCCTTTAACAGGAAGAAACCTCCAGCAGAACCTGCCTCTCAACCAGGCAAGCAGCCATCTGCCACGACTGACTGGAGGTTTGAAAAGACAGAGAAATAAATTAGATGCACAGGATACTGAAAAGAAGAGTTTATAGCAGCAGTTGTAGAGCGTCACTGGAAGCATCTCAGCCCATGTTCTCCTCCAAGAAGCTGTCTCAGCTAACAGAACGCCAGACCAGGTGTGGTTACTATGGAGAGAAGAACACTAAGAGAAAGCAAAAGGTTAACAGGGTTGAAATAACGGTAACTAAAGCAGATGGGACAAAGAAAGAAAGTAGCAGAGAGAGAACAAGTCAGCTTGTCCTCCAGCAGTCTAAGCCTATAGCAGCATAACTATAAAACTTAAATAACTTAACCCTATAGAGTGAGACATGAAGAAGGTAGAGCAAAGGAGAATCGTCTGTCAAGACTGAGTTCCTCCCCCAACCGGATTAGGCTGTCTTCTCTACCTCTTCCTAACTATGAACTTTATCAAACAGGAAGGTTTTAAGCCTAGATTTGAAACTAGACATGGTTTCTGCCTCACGGACTAAAGCTGGAAACTGGTTCCACAGGGGAGGAGCCTGATAAAGCAAATGAAACCCAACATTTAGCTTTTTTGCTAAGACTTGCAACTATTGCTACGTTCTGACCTGATGAACTTTTTCTGAATTGTTCACATGAAAGGAACAAACTAAAAAAAACACAAAAGCGCTAATTACTACAAAAATCCGGTATTACGAAGAGTTCTGCGTTCAGGCGCGTGAGTGGAAGCTTGAATGGGAGGAAAAAGTGATCTGATTTTTCAGGTTTTTTCAGGATCTGATGGACTTCAGCTTGAGTCAGAGCTCTAAGTTTCACCATAAAGACAAATCCAAGACATGCGAACATATCGCGATCCCACCCGTGACCACGAGACCACGTCAGAAAGAGGAAAAAAAAAAAAAGACGGTGAAAAGTCATCTTGCTTTATTTAGAGATCTGGAGGAAGTGAAGGGGTGCAGAATCCAAACTCCCTAAGGTCCAGTGTATAGTTTCCACAGTCTGAGGAGAGTCAGGGATGCATGTCATCAGCTGCTTCTGGTCCACTTGTGTTTAATTGTGTCTGAAGTCAGAGCTTTTGTTACATTTCAGAGCATCGTTCAGCTGACGGAGCTTGATGGAGATGCTGATTTAATTGTCCAGGAGGACTTGGTATTGACCCACATTGCCTAAGGTGGCGAAATCTGCTTTTTTGACCTCTTCATCGATGCAGTAAAGTGACCACACCACACCGCACTGATGCAGTAACCCATGCAAATACAGCCACCAAATACTGGCATCCTAAAAAGTACACGGCCAAACTTTCCTTTAGTTTTAGAAGTATTAAAACTAAAATACAAATTCATTCAGATTCATCTGTGGTACAGTTTAAATTATTCAGAATAATTGTTATTTTTGCTAAATGTTTATGGCGACGCAAAACAGCAAATGCAAATGATGCAATTAAGGTGTAATAACGTTCCAGTAACTGTGTGAGCCCGAAATGTGGTCTGGCCAGTTGGAGAGCAGACCAGTTCCCACACGAACAAGTACGAGGCAGTTCACTGTAGCAACCACTAGGGGTCATGAGCCTCTCAATTTCTTCAACAAAACGACAGCCCGTGTTTTGTATTGATGTCCCAGAACAAACTAAAGAGGAGCGAATCACAAACAAACAAACAAACAAACAAACAATAGATGAATAGAAAAAGTATGAAGCCATGTTGCTATCATGATGACTCCAGACATCGTATTTTGAGAATTTAGCTGCTTCTTCTACTATTTCTTTTCACCAGGTTTAAACATGTTTGAGATGACTTGAATAGTTGATGGACTGTACTTGCAAAAATAAATAAATAAATATATATATATATATATATATATATATATATATATATATATATATATATATATATATATATATATATATATATATATA
>JAVLVB010000251.1:236642-264193 GCA_032876305.1 Orestias chungarensis | reverse complement strand
ATACACACATACACATATATATATATATATATATATATATATATATATATATATATATATATATATATATATATATATATATATATATATATATATATACATATACTCATACACATACACATATATATATATATATATATATATAAGTGGGATTAGAGACTTTAGGAGACTGTGGAGATCCATTTGGCTCTGTTAGGTGCAAAGTTAGTTTTTTTCCCTTTACTTTAACTTTTTGTAATAGCAAACTCAAATCCTGGGCAACTAAACCAATTTCTTTAAACTCCTGATAGATCAATTAGCAGTGAGTTTCAATTTAATAAAAGAAACACAGAGGAATCTTTTTCTGCAAATTTTTTAAATGTTAATTGAAATTTTGTGCAATAGTTTAATATTTCAATGCTACCCATCAATTTACCAGCTGCTTTCACCCTTTTTCTACAACCTAGACGACATTCCATCTGCATTAAAAGTTCAATTTTTGACTCCTAAAGTTACCTTTGAGGAACACGATGATCCATGACCTGTTTTTAAGCGCAATTTCGTACAAAACAAAAAAATAAGGGGTCCCCTAATTTCTTCTAAAGCTGCCATTAGCCACTGTAAGCATGACCGGCTCGTTACCTTTTGCTTGGGCTCCCTTAAACCGCCATCTATTAGGTGGCTCACATCAAATCCCCGGTCTCTGGCTTTAATAAGAGCATAGTTTTGCTCCCATAATTTGACCTTGTTATCCAATATCCTGTCTCTGGAATCATCTGTGCATTTTGAGAGTGGAGCGACTCGACCAGAGGCTATGCAGCAACCAGGCCAAAGACCTGCCAGCCTCACTCTTGAAGCATCAATGTTTCAGAACCAGTCTCAGATATATCTACTGCTCGCTCACAGACGCTGGACCAATAACCAAGCCAACAATTAGTTTCAATTTCAACCTGCCCTCGGACAACTCAATCATTTCCTCCACGTAACGCCGTGTTTTGCCTCCTTTAATTTTAATTTATTTATTTTTTGGCGGGGAAGACCATTTAATCCCCGAGCAGAAATGTTGTTGCTTCTACCATTATTTCATTGTTACCCAGAGTTATGGAGTCACTTTCATTGCTGTACAGAGACATAATTACAAAAGCAGGTTTGAGCATGTTGATTTGTGCACATTTTTTCTCAAACTGCGTTTAATTTTCACCACATCTACAAGCCTGCTGGCCGGAAAAGCGTACATGAAGGTAATTTTTTTTTTTTTTTTAAGAGATGGAAAAAGCTAAAAACGCAGACACTCAAACTGGCTTTTGCTGCGTTTACAGTGAGAGGCGTAATTACAAAAGAAGATGTTTAAAAATAAAAAAAGATCACAAGTGAAGTTATCAAGAACCGCGATGCCGGAAGCTGTGGTGGAGGGAAGTGGCGTCTTACGTTCCCAGCTCCGCGCTCATGTTACCATCTCGTTTACTGTACTTCCCCTCCCTGGAAAAGCTCTACCCTCATATCTGCGCTGCCTCTCATTTCGTTTGGACGACCTAAAAAGTTGGAAACAAAGCGCAGTCCGAAGACGCGGAGGGCGATCTTGAAACGGAGAACTGAAATGCGGGGGGAAAAGGCTCTCGAGCTGATATGTTATTTGGATGACGGCCCGCATAAGAAAGGGACTGTGTTTGGTTTCTCATTGAGAGTCACCAGCAGGAGCCCATTGTGATAAGAACATAAGTCCACTGTTACCTGATCTGGTATAATGTGGACCAATTACCACTCCATTGCACTTCATTACAGGACAGTAATAGGGCCAGGGGTCAACGCTTGAGATGGAATGGCAGAGGAAAATTGAGTCGTCACTGATAATATGATAAAAACTGACAGTGAGAGGCCCCTCCAACAAATTATTGAAATTTACAGTTGATAGGGAAACACTATAACCTCATTTGGTAAGCAGCTGGCAAGTGGTTGCACAAAGCAGCTCCTCCCAGACAATGAGAGGCTTATGGAGCTAGAGAAATCCAAAACTATCAGAGAATAGTTGTAGACTTTTTTTTTGGCCCTGAGTGGTGAACGTCTGCATTTTTAGATGTGTTCCAAAGTCGACGGCATTTTCTCATGAAACCTCAGACAGAACAGAACAGACCCTCCTAGTAAGATAATCATCTAAATGCATTTTGATGCAGCTAAAAGTGAAGCCGTCGATAAATCATACATTTCAAATGCCTTTCTCGACAGGGTTTCGCTCATTTTGCAATAATTACTGCGTCAGTGCGGTGTGGCACGGAGGTGATCAGACTGTGGTTCTTCTGAGGCGTTCAAGAAAAAACATTCTGGTTTCTCTCACATTCCTCTTGATGATACATCATACAGTAGATGTGCTACCAGGTTTAGGTCAGGCCAGTTTTCTATCCAATGTAGTAAAAACAAAACAAAACGAGTTCTTGTTAGAGCTCACTCTTGTTATCCCAGCCAGGGAACATGAGAGTTGCATCCCATGGATACCTCAGTGTAAGATGGAAGATCCGCATCCAGCTATATTTTTTAGGCCATGTGAAAACTACGGTGGCCCGAAAGTGTCACAGCAAAAGAAAAGCCACAACGCTAAAAAATTACATTTGCAAGGCCCTTAAACAAAAGCTACAACACTACAAAATAAAAGTGATGGCACCTTAAAACAAAAGCCACAAAACTACAAAAATAAACCACAACATAAAACAATTCAGTACAACGGAAGTTAGCCACGGCGAAAGTTACAACCACGGAAGTGACGTCACAGGACGTAGAACTTTTACGAGATCTATTGCTAACTTGAACGTTCAATAACTCTCACTTCACAGCAGTTAACAACTTCTACAACTGTAGGCACCAAAACTAATAAACATCTTTAAAATATTCTCTTACCATCTGAGTTTTTTCCTCTCTTATTTTGTAGCGTTGTGGCGTTTGATTTAAGGCGTTGTGACTTTTATTTTGGAGTGTTATAGCTTTTGTTTTGTAGCGTGGCTTTTGTTCGCTGTGACACTTCTGGGCCACCATGGAAAACCTTAATAAAGCAATCAGTAAACTTGACCTATGACCTGTACTGGCTTATAACCCTCCATGTTAACCTTCTCAGTAACCAGCGTGAGCGGTCTGCTTCAAGAACATGCAGATGTCTATCATCAACTAATAAATACAATGTTTGTTTTTATTCTATGCAGTTTTCAATTAATAAATTAATTGATAAAATGGATAAAACTGGTTTTAGTCAACTGTGAGTCAGAATTTGGATGGAAAATTTCGGTTTGTGTGTGATAACTACATGGACAGTGATAATTTTTTCATTATAATTCAGTAAAACAAATGACATTTTATTGACGGAACCAAAAAAAGATCCCTGATAATCAGAGCAGATATAACTTCTCCTACTCTCTCATATAAATATTTTAATTGTTCTTAAAGCAAAATGCGCTGGTCCAAAAAAGAAACTATGTATGTTTGAAAGATGTTTTAAAACAACATCAATGCATTATTTACTTATGTTCCAGGTGTTTTGACAGAAATATGATGAGTTTTGGTATTTAAATAAGCTGAATAGCCGATGAGAAGTGCATATTATTTTTGTAATATGTTCCTGATATATTAAAAGAGCATTGATTTAAATTGAGTGGTTGTTTGTGACCCGATCACTGGTTTCAATGAGCCAAAAAGAAATAGTAGGGAGTAAAAACCAAATGTGTGTTTTGGTTTCTGCGCTACTCTGTGTTCTTGTGGAAACACATGTGGGAAGTGTTTGTTTGTCCAAATTTAAGCACCCCCTCCATTTGAGGTTCCCCCGAATAAATCAATCAAATAAACCACTGTTGGACATGCATTTTCAGTCCATCAGGATAATCAGATTCTGTTTACCCCAACAGGAACTATTCTAAAATGTTATTAAAAACTTAAATGGAGTTTAGGTGTGGGAATAACTAGGTGCAGGAAATGATGAGCAAACAGTGGGATAAGATTCCAATTACCATTAAACAAGCAGTGCATTGACTAGTACAGAGGGAAATATCAAAGCTATTTCCCTCTTTACTATGCGGTCGGAGCTCCCAACTGACAAGATTTGATGTGGAAGAGGCGACCAAACACAGTTAAGAAGTATGAAAAGCTTTTGTCTTAATTTATTACTAAAAGGTTAGATTTATTTATTTTTTCTATGTTTCTGTTTAACCATTTAAGTAAAAAAAAAAGATAAAAATCTATATATTTTTTTTTATGAAAACCCAGGCAGCTTTTGACGGAGGAACATATAATTTATGAAACGCCACTCGAGTTTCTATCTCGCACATCTAAATACGCAATATGCTGAATGCATGCTCCATTGATCAAAACGGCTGTGGTGCAATTTATCGAGCAACCATCATTAACGACTATTTAAAGATCGCTCCGCTTTCATCTGCCAGGCTCCACTCAGCCAAAGTCACTTCAACATGATAAGACAGTCAATTTGGATGTCAGCTCTGGCTGCAGTAATCACCCCGGCCAGCAGATAAGTTTGACTTTATTTATTTATAATGAGCCCGTGTGCGTGTCTAGTTGGAGATAATAGTTTCATTTTGCCAGAGAAAGTTTACCGGCCTCCCTCATCGTGGAGCAAATGCGACAGATTGCTGCTGCATTTGAATTCATCAGGCTGACAGAGATGCACGCACGATGAATAGAAGCAACGCCAGTGAATGCGTTCACCTTCTTGTGTCGTCAAAGCGATGCTGAGGGAGACGATAAGAGTAGCGTTGGAAAAGCAATGCAGACACATTAAAGAGCCTATAAAACAAACAAAGACCAATTTGTCTTCTCATTCATTGAACTGCTGTGTTGTAATATACTTGCACCTGTGTAAACCTCAAAGCTATGTCAAATAAAGATTTCATTTAATCAGGGAATCCTTGCCGTTCCTTTTTGGTCCAGTTTCACTGAGCACATCCAAACTGGATCTGTACGAGCAAGAAATCGCCTAAAGGAAACTGGTCGGACAACATGAAGCAAAAAATGATCAAATCGCAGTGAGCAGTGACCAACTTCCCAGAATTGGCTGCAAACCAAAAATTACTCAAAGAACTTAACGACTCATCCAGGAGCCATCAACTGCTCATTATTTGGGAGAATATTCTGTGGACCTACAAGACATAAGTGGACAAAATTCCTCCATAGGGATGAATTACTGGTTATCACAAACGTTTGATGCCACAATCTGTTAGGTTTACTCAGATTATGTTAGTCTGTTATTAAAACCTAAAACATTTACGTAGGTATACACTCTGAGGGGTCCCAGGGTTTTAAATTATCAATTTTTTGACTACTTTTGTCAAATGACTCTTTTGAAGCCATGCCACACCATTTCAGAGGTTGTAAACTTGGTTACTATCGTGGTTGATCCGTCTCTTTAAGGATGCAGGGGTTAGTTAGCGCGTTTTACTGGCTTGGCCTTTCCTAGGAAGGTTCCACATCTTAAGTTTTTTTTTTTTTTTTTGCTATTTGTGAACGATTACTGTGCCCCACTGGAGTCTCAAAGACTTATAAATGACTCTGTAACACTTACTGTACCTCTACCTATAGCAGATTGGAACGGTCCTATATTAGGCAATTGGAGCAGAGAACGTACCAATACCATGAAGGCATAAAACCTTGAGGTTTGAGGTTCCAGGCCCAAGTGCCTGGAACCTCAAATTTTAAGAGTAGCTGTATAGCTTTACAATTATAATTTACAGAAATATTACATTTTTCTTTGTTTTTAAAATGATAACTTTCACATATCCTAAAGTCTTTTTTTAAGAGATCTAAAAAACTAATTCAGTTTTTATGATAGTCGTCATCAATTTTTTTTTTTAAGGCAAAAAAAATGCTCTTTTTTTATATTTTCATAAATATAACAAAGTTTTGAAACCATGGTTACAATAATATAGACATGCTTAACCAGTCTCTGTATTTTAGATTTAAAGAAAACATCAAAGGGTCTAGATTTAATTTACCATTGAATTTCTATTTTCAATTGAATATTCAATTGAATTATTTTTTCAAGTGTTCATGCCTCCCCTTACATAATAGTGTCCTGGGCAATTATCCACAACACTGATATTTAGAGCTGCTACTGTGTGGCAATGATACTCATATCTACATGGAGTTGAAGCTCAACGATTCTGTTTTTTTTTTAAAGCCGTTGCTTGATGGTCGGGCAAATATCCTTAAAACCTGGAAGGCAGAAAAATTCCCAGAATTGAGAAACAGGAAAAAGCGTATTAGTCACCATCGTTAAATTGAGAGTCAAACTTTAGTGACCTGGAGTTACAAAAAGCTTCTTTATTCTTGCTGTTCGTTGTATGGTGTTATTAGCCAAGGCTTCTTCACCGTCATCATCACCACAATGTTGGGTGAATAAATTTCCTCCCTTATTTGAATTGTTTTGTTGTTACGATCAACTATAAAATGTTATTGTTACCCTACAATAATCCTGATGGTTGAAGCCCAAACCTCTTTGTATTACGGCGTCTTTGAGTCCCCTTCTATCCCATAGCTCTGGTTAGCTTGTTCTGTTGTGTGTGGTAGAAGTGATGAAGCGTCTTACTGATTTTTGCCTTGAAATCAATCCTACATTTAGACTTAGAATTTGTGTAAACAGTGTTGTTTGTTTTTGCATTTTTCGTCTGTCACACACCATCAATTCAATCAGTTAATCTGCTCTGACTAGATATCAACAGGTCACTAGATTGTTTCTCTTCACTCTTTCATATCATTAAAACTTCAGCTTTTCTCAGTCTGTACCCAGTCTATAATCTTTCTTAATCACTGATCGTTTTACCATCTATTTTCCCATCAGTTATGACCAGATTGACGTAGAAGTACGGATAACCCTACAACATGATGCTGCCACCAGAGACGCACGTCTACTGTTTGGGTTAAAAGTGGGACTTCAATTGTTCTGATGTTGTTTTTGTCTTTGCATCGGCTGTGTTATTTAGAGATCAAGTGAACATGGGTTAAAAGTGACTACATGGATCATGAATAAAAGTACTTTGCACAATTCTAAGGAAATCTAGCGACTATATCTTTTCAAAACCCGTGTTGTTTGGAATTTGTATTTTTTAGTATCAAACGGTTGTATTTTTTTTAATATGGTGGAATTTTCATTTTGATTAATATGGACTCCAAGTGCTTAAATAATAATTTTACCAAAACATTTTTACTTCTACTTGCGTAATACTTTATACTTGTGCTTTTGTAAAACAAATCTGTTGGATTTATGCTACGTTTACATGAGTACAATTGTTGGCACTCAACCCCTGCATTAAGAGGACAAAAATGGTGAAATACGTCCGCTTGTTGGTTGTACATTATGGGGGTTAACAAAACAGAATTGAGGGAATAACAAACATTAGGAAACATCGAAAGTGTTTTTGCTGCGACTGATTGTGACGGTTGTAGGAGTTGGGAGGCAAAGGTCAGAAACGATGGGAAAGAGCAGACCAGGCCAAACTGGACATTTGACCATTAAATACAGACAGACTAAGTAAGTTTAGCAGTTCTGTATGTTCCTCTAAGTCTTTTCTGTTACCATTAACCATTGCTAGAACAAAAGCAGTACAGCAAGCAGAGGGATTGGCAAGTTCAGTGAGAATAGTTCTTATCACAGTGCTTGGATGCAGCTCCACAATAAAACACAAGAGGTCAGAGTTCTACTACAAATCGTCCCCCGTTCATCTGCTCCACTCACTGTCATCACAGGGGCCAGCGCCTGAGAGATGTCTGCTGAAAGAAGTTTGCCTAAAACATCAATACAAATCCAATTAATACTGTCATTAGACTAGATGAAAGGGGAGACAACATTGTGTGCCAGGAAATTCTTTTAAATTTCTGAAAGCTCGACTGGTAAAAGAAAGAGAAAGAAAAAAGTTGATAGTATCATAAAAGGTAGTGCTGTGGGCTGCTAAACCATTCAAAGCACAGCAGTTGTTCAGTAGGTTAGTTATTTTTTATTTTTTATTTGAAACAATAAATATATTTAGAATCCACATAGTTTAGTAATAAATCTGGTAAATCTAGACCAGGACATTTTAATTTATATAACCAGGTCCATATTTAACTGCTACAGTGAATCCTTAATGAAAAACCATGGCTGGTTAATTTACACACAGAAGTCAACAGCCCATAGCTTTGAACCACAAATAATAAAAAAAGAACACTGTTTTAAGCATTTTTAGTTTAAAATGGTGCTTTTAATTTAAAAAGTAAAAACATTTAAACAAAGAAGGGGTATGAGAATATGAGAATAAATATGAAAAACAAAGAATAAAATATTAAGCACACAATCTATTGATCAGAAGGCAGTAATTTAGTTCACCCCAACATTTTAGCCGGCACCAATTAACCAAATGATCAATTCTCTTAAACTTGTTTAATATCAATAAATATAATTAGCTTTTTAAAATCATTCTTTCAAATTAAATCAGGAATTTCCACAGGATCGTTTATATTTTCTATCAAAACCAATCGGTTGTTTTGTTTGGCTTTCATCTATCTGACAAGGTTTCCTGGCGTTCGCCCTTATTATTGACAACATTGACTTTGACAGGATTACTGCGTGAGTCTCAGTGAACTGATACCTTCACAGCCGCTTACAGCGATTTACCTGTGATACCGATCCCAGGCCCTTCTTTCAGGGTTAAGCTCAGATGTCACAAAGATTAACCGATGACAGCATTTCAATTCAACAATTTAAAATAAATGCAGCACAGACATGGCAATAGAGCATCTGTTCACCTAAAATTACCTTTTCATATATATTTTTTATTTAGTAGAGCCACAATGTAGCAATGTAATTTACAGAAATCGACACAACTCTGTGTTGAATGTTAAAACATGACATCCTCCATCACACATCTCCATTTTTCTCACTTTCCTCTTAGCATGTCGGTAGCCTCAGTTTTTCGTGTGATGTGATAAACGAAAGGCTCGGAACTGATGCTTTTTTTTTTTTCTCTCCCCCTTCCTTGCAACTTTAGCAACTTTGCGTTTCAAATTTCCAGCCGTTAAAGTAGATCTGTAACTTTCAGCAAATGGCAGGGGACAAGAAGAGGCAGGACTGGTGACCAGACAGACGAGCGTTCCACTCCCTGGCTGTTAACAACCATAGTAATACATCAGTCAAAAGCAATAATTTTACTATTAATGAAATTCCAATTTGCCTTCAGTGCATTTCACGTTGACATTTTCCACATTGCAACAGTGCTTTGATAAAGTTTTTAAAATGCAAAAACGCATCTAAGAGGCTAAAGACCAGCCCAAGTGTCAGCGTGCCTGGCAGAGGACTATGGTACTTAATTTTTATCTCCAAACGCCCGGGGCGTTGGAAGCCTGAATGTTAACATTGGCTCCATTTTCATTATCACCACATGATTATGGATTTTTACTGCATTTAGCTGATAATACAACTAGAAGCTCACCTTAAAAGAAGTTGCTGGAAGGTTTTCATTTTGGGCCCAAATGAAAATTTTCATTTGACAAACAAGTATAATTAGGCTGCACTTCTTGTTCGGTGTCAGTCTGTTTTCTGATTGAACTCCGACCAATTTGCAGCGACTAAATGAGTTTGAATAATTTCCATCCTGAATGTCTCGGGGACATTAGCTTTAGGAGTGCTAAGTGGCAGCATGCTTTTTGAAGTTGCTGATTATTTGATTCCACCCCCGTCTACCTTTACGTTTTCGAGCTTACTTCAAAGTTAACAAGAGCGGGGGGGTAAAAATGGCTCTACCTTGGAGTACAATGAGAATTTGAGAGTGTTTTCGGCCAGGTCTGGAAGGCAAAGTGAAAATTACTTTAATAAGTGTGTAATGCACTTCGTTAGCTTCAATGCGCTTTACTTCTTCACTTTATTTCTTTCATGTGGCCACGTTTATGGAACTGAATGGGAAGATTTGTTTCTGCTGCAACTCACCAGCTAATAACTAATACCGCAGTATCACTTTCATTAAACCTGCTAATTGCAAATTAATAAATTATGAATTATGACAAATACCAAGGCTCGCACTCATAAAAACTCTCAGTTTTTGACATTTGCGTCCATGCTGGATGGCTTGTAAGGCTGACATGCATGGGGAACTTTTGTTTAGCATAAAACTGCCATAACAATGGCAATGGTTTTACATCTGAGAATCAGCGTAAGTTTCAGTACAGGTAGCCAATTTCACATATTTACACGCAAATATAGAAATTATTGTTAAGTTAGTATATAATTGAAGGTGCTTTTAATAAAATATCATGTTTTGTGTAACTTTAAAATGTTTGTGATTTTAAAAAAAACATTATGGTACAACTACAGCAGCCACAAGAAAGGTATGTGTGGATTTTATTAAACATTCAGTGTCATAAATGTTAATCGAATTAAAAATTATTTCGAACAGATGTCAGTGCATGAAAAGGCTAAAAGTATCTTCCTTTATGGTGTTCCTCAGGAATCTGTTCTAGGACAGGTCCAAATTTAATTTGAACACCAATAATCTTGATCAACACGTACTGCAAGTATTTCCATTCTTTTTTTTATTTTGCAGCAATAATCTAATGTAGGGAAGAGTCGGGACAGTTGCAACACTTTTTTGCACTTCCCTTTTGTATCTCAGAGATTGATTGCAATAGAAAGACAAATCTTTCATACAATAAATCTCCATCTGTCACCTATTACTAATGTGACATGCTAATGTAACATGCGTAAATGTTGTAATATTAAAGTAAATTACGTTTCAATGAAGAGAGTTCCTGAAAATCAGTAATCATATCCTTTTATTTAATTGTGATCTGACAGGGTGTATTAAGAGAATTGAGTTGATAAAAGACAACAGGTACATCCTTACAAAGACACAAGAGATATGAAACAACTCCCTTGAAAACAACTGAACACTCATGACTCCTAGTTACACAAAACAGCCTCGTCTGACTTTTTCATATCGCATTTGGCTGGTTTCCATCCAACTTATTTACATTTCATATTAGCATTAAAAATGAAAAAAATTTGCATGACTTAAATCCGTATCACAGCTTGGATGGAAACCTGCCTACAGGTCGATATTAAGGACGGAACATCTGACTATTGAAATGTATCAATTCAATCAGATGGTAACTATGCCGGCTAGAAGCTAAGAAACTGCAGAATCAAGTAATACAACTTTCCAACATTTTCTGTAAACAGTTGAGACATTATGAGAAAATTTATTTTTTACTTTTTGACCTCGTTTTTTGGTTTTTCCAAAATAGGTCTGGTGAAAATTGGTTGTAGTCGTTTAGCATGAAGGAGGGTCCGACCAAGCATGTGCAGTGTGAGTGTCATCACTCTAGCTTGTTTCTGATTGGAGAAAACTACAGTGTTGCAACTGTCCCCACTCTCCCCTAACCTGTTGTTAGGCACTATATCAGCTCCGACCAGCTTTTAATGTACCTTACAGTCGTTTAATTTACACATGAAAGCTCAACAAATGCGTTAAAGCATCAGTAAGTGACGTATTTACGCATTCCACTATTGTGACAGTGTAATATGAGACAGTGGTCTCGGTGGTGACTAATATCTGCAAAAAAACATGACATTCCCGGTGAGAAACAGCCAATCATCAGCCATGGTTGAGGGTCTTCGCGGTGAAAGTCATTTTCATGCCTCAGGATTTCCGGTTTGCTGCTGCTGCTGCTTTGCTGAAGGTGGACAAACAATTTTTACCGTTAGTAGGAAAACTGTTTATCTGCCGTCGTCAGTAGCCATGTTTGCCAGCCTAAATATTAACGCTACGGGGATATTTAGGTTACTAGCGCAGCAGAGAGTGGAGAGGGACGGAGCCCAGATGGCAGAAGGACCACGGGGAAGAGCCACAGGAGCTTGATTATTTTCAAAGATTATCTGTCTCATACTGTCAAGACAAGGTGACCGTTTAGACAGATGAACATGAGTATGAGTATAATCCACATCCAGGCACCAATTAAATCAATGCAGACAGTTTTAAGAGCTATCAGGACAATTTACAAAAATAAGTTAAACTTTGGAAAACGCATAAAGGGATTTTCTGTGCAAAAATCAAAGGAATTATGATAGAAATGTGGAGCTACATGGATATTTAACCTGAGAGGGCTCCCAGTTTTTACAGCTAGAAAGAAAATAAATTGATATTGTCTTTGGACTCAACTTAAAGTCTTTGAAGCTTCTATCTTTCATCAATCTGCATGGTTTGGATATTGATGGGTTCTCCATCAAATCTAGCATTAAATAATCTGCTCTGATTTTAACTCCATTTGAAGTAGCTAGTCTTATGCAAAAATTTGGACAATTGTAAAACATTTAAATTACTAAACAATCCGAGTGTTCAGATTTTAATAGATTTTTTTAAATATATTTAAAATTTTGTATATCTGGATTTGACTGAAACATCTTTAGCAATCCGGTCCTGCACGCGGTTTCCTTTAGTGTTTAAGGTTTTAAATCTCAGCATGGTTTTCCTGGTTAAATAAATTATAAAGAAAAAAAAAACTACTTTATAAACAAATAAAAGTCGCAAAGAAAACCGGAGGCGCTCTGGATGGCAGAGAGAGGAAGAGTTATTTGTGCGTTCCTCCCTAATGGATTTAGAAGATGACCTAAAATCTCAGTAACAGCTATTTCAGTAGGAGTAATCCATCATCCTCAGAATAAATAAACATCAATTCAAAGCAAAATTGAATGAGAGAAATGGAGTGAGGGCAAAAAAGACAGAGAGGATCACAAATAAAGCTCAGTGTGGGATTGATGAGAGGGAATGGGGATTTGGACAATGTGATTAAGTAATGGCTTCAAAATATGGAAGTAAGGGTAAAAAGAGGAATAATGTAGTGGGTATAAAAGTGCTGGGTGTCAGTGACGGGTGGAATTACATTTCATTACTATAAATAAAGAAAACAACTCTAGCTTGGTTATGATTCTAAATAAATAAACATATTTTACTTTTCCTGACAGAGAACAGAAGTTGTTCTGAGCAGTTTGACAAAACCCCTTATTTAATCACATTTAAATTTGCTAAAAAGGAGCAACTAAACACTTTTATTTCAAAGTCAAAGCCGACCACAAGACAGAAAACAATTAACTAATCAAACATCAGCTTCTTTCGACTGGATTGACATATTTTTTATAATTGAATTGGTCTGTATGTAACTTTATCTGAATACTTAATTGTTTTTTTCTTTATTGCTAAAATTAATTGGTTTGAAATGTTCTGAATTTTGCTGAGGAACATTTCTTTGTAATTGAATATGAATTGGACACATTTTGTCACATTTGTCGTGAACTGGCACTATGGAAAAAGATTTTATTAAATTTAATTGAGCACATGATAAAAAGTTGATTTGTAGAGCACTTTTCACATTCATGCTAATTGAAAATACACCGCAGGACCAAACGAGAAATAAATTGCAAGCAAAAACATAGAAAAGGCTGAAAACATGCTGGAAAATCATTTTTGACCGGCTTTAATAAGCAGTAATATTTCTTAGTCCTGCTTTCAAGGATATGTTTTAGTTTAGCTAACAGTTTAGCTCTGATTGCGGGAACATTTAGCCAAGAGGTCTCACAGGTCTTGAGCGGTCTAAGACAAAAGTCTCAAAGACCAAGAACAATGTTTTAAACCGGTACTTCTGCAACAAAGACGCAAAGTGCAGTGATTCAAAGACTGAAGTGGTTATCTAACTGATTAAGGCAGAAACTTTGGTGATGTAGTGAAACTGATAAATTTGCATGTTATTAGCATACATGTGGGATATCTTGTAATATTTAATGATCTGAAACAAAAGGTGGAAATTAATGAAAGCATCCAGAGAGTGGAGCCGGTTATTGGAACTGTCAAATAACATGTATTCTATAACTTTACTTCAGGTTGTCATGCTTTTAATGACAACCAGGACTATTTATAGTGGGGGACTATGATTACTGAGTAAATGAGCAGATAGGAAACAGCTGCATAGGAGCAGGAGGCTGAGACACTGAGGTAAAAGTTAAAATAACCTGAAACACAGGAATTATATTAAATATAAGGTATTCCCCAGCCAAAAATAACCAAAACACACAGATTATGATACGAGAAGCAGAACCGGAACAAAACACTGCATTTGACTGATTCTACGATCCCCTCAGGTCTTTAAATTTTACTTTAATAAAGAGCGGTAGGACAGTTGTCTTGCAGCAAGAAGGTTCAAAGGTTCAAATTCTTAATTCAGGCCCCTGGTTGTTTATTACTTTCTGTGTGGAGTTTGCAGGTTAACCCTGTGCATGAGTGGCTTCTTCCACCTGTCCAAATACACAACCTTTCAGTCATTTTGTCGATCCAGATTGCCTTTTTTTTTGCATGTCGCAGTCATGCACTGTAGTTTATCCCACCTGGACAATATATAAACAATGGATAAAAAAAAAGAAAAAACGCTCTATGAAATGCTATTTACCATTATACAACTGCTTCAGTGAGACTCGAGTACACTGGTGTGGTGCAGCTTTATGACAGGAAGGGCTGACGTTCACATCTGCCAGTATGATTACAGAAAGTTTCAAAGGAAGGACTTTACTGCTGCTTTCCCTTCAGAGGTTGTTGCCTAGAAAAAGCTCACCTAAACTCGGCGTAGATTTACTGCTCCTTGCAACACGAGGTCTCATCACTTGGCTAGAACTAAAACACACTGACAGAGTGACACCTCACAGGTAGGAGCTCTGAAACCGTGCCACCGTCTGAGTTACACACTCTCATTCTGCACATGTTTCTGCACCTGGCGGATCATAATGAGCATAAATAACAACATGGTTTCTTAACCTAAAAAATAAGAAAATAAAAAAATGTTGAAAAAAATCTTTATACCAAATAAAGTTTCTTTTGTTGCAGCAGCATATCTGTAAGTGACATGTGTCTCTCCTACATTGTTTCGTGTCAAAGTTTCTTTAGGTTACGCAGGTGTGTGTTAAGCTTTAAAAAACCAATAAAAAAGTCAGAAAATGCCACCTATTATGAACAACTTGCCTAATTTTTCATAAATTTTTTCAATAATAAAAATATTACATATTAATTCTATTATGAACATATTTCTGTAGCAATAAGTTGGGTTGCAATAGGTTTTGCATATTCTCCCAGTGCATGTGTGGGTGATCTCCTGGTACTTGGTTTTCTCCCTCAGGCCAAAATAACACGACTGTTAGGTTTACTGGTCACTCTCAATTAGTCTTGGGTGTGTAGGTGTGTGTGGTTTATTCCCCTGCATTGTGGCGGACTGGCTCAGTGACCTTTTGACCCATGATCCTGCAAGATATGAGTTTCGCAGATGGATGGATATATATCTGCAATGTCCGAAAGTATTCAATCAGACTTTATTTGTAAAACACTTTCCACACATCCAGATAAAAGCAGCCAGCAGAGTTTTTGTGGCTCAGTTGATTTTCTAAACACCAGACATCCTACTTTAGTCACTTTTTCAAACACCCACTCGTTATTGTTCACTAACTGCACAAACAAACAAAGTTTCATAAGTCCTTAGAACAGGTTTCAGATACGATGTGTTTCCTCCTGTCGATGAGGATTGACTCTCATAAAACAGCACATTGCAACAGTGCTTAGATAAACAGCAACAGAAGCCAAACTCCGATGTTTGTATCTACTGCCCCCCGTTTTTTGTCCGATCTCCACGAGAAAGCAGCTTAGGGCTGGCAGCGAGCGACCAGATGTGGCGCTCAGCCAACCGAGCGATGAGACACCTCAAAGTAAGTTGAATCCGTTTACTTTGCGCTCCATTGTTAATGGCAAAGATCATCTGTTATCGTTTGTGTGTTATTGTTCAGACTCGTGGTTGAACCCCTGGTGAGTGGCAGGTGCCGTCTGCCGGGCCCTCAGCTGAGAGCGTTTGTTGATATGAACGTGTTTTCCCCTCTTTGAGCGAGTGATCTGCAGAGGTACACATGAAGGCCCTCGTTCTGCAGTGTACACACAGCACTTCCAAAGGAGTCCGTTCAAACACCTCCCCTCTCTGCCTGCAACATTAAACAGTGTGGAGGGTAGCTGGGAGACATCATCGGGCGGCGGCGGCGGCGGTGGTGGGGGGCTCAAACAAATGCTGGAGAGTGGCAAGTTTGCATTGACCAAACCAACAAGCTCCTATCTCATTAACAAACCACTGAAATAAAAGAGGGCTTTTTTGGCTCCCAGCTATAAAAAAAAATTATCATAGTGATGATGTTCCTCAGCCGTCAACAGAGCTGTGATAACGTTGTTTGATGATGACTTTCCTATGAATGTTAAGCAGCCGCCGCAGCAGAGGAAAGGAGCTTATCAGCGCCTAATGCCCATCTCTAATTCCTGCCCTTCTTGAACTAGCCATTTTCTAACAGCGTTAACTGTCAAATTTACATCCCGTCTTAATGCCTCTAAAGAGTATGGGGGATGAAGAGTAAATGACAGCGGTGTAATGAGGAAGGCCAGGCATTCCACATCAGTCCTTTCTCTCCCACCCCCTTCCATCTCCATCTTGCTCAGAGGAGATGATTTCCACAATATGTGGGCTTCATTCCCGACTTCTTTCACCAAGGTGTCAGGATGGAGAGCTTATACCTGTGAACTTACTGTGTGAGCCTAATTAGAAGTGAAAGAGGACAGAGTTTATTGAGGTCTGTCACAATTACACAGTAATAATAGCATCTAAGTCCTTCTATAATAATAATAAAGCTAATGAACGATCCGTCCATCAGTTCTTTGTTTACACCCAAATATTAGATCTGGGCTGTGGGAGTAAACGGCTTTTGTTATAGTACCTTAAATTACCAAAGAGCGTCTTCACGATCAGTCATTTTCTTTGTATGACCCTGCTTCAATATCAACCATCCATCCTTCATTCCTCCAAGTGTACCACCCCATCTTTCTGCTACTACCCAGTTTGCAGTTATTTTAACTGTCAACTCTATAGAAGCTACACCTGGTCTGGCATTAACACATGAATAAATGAATATTTTCCTGCTAATAAGGTTTTACTATTGTTTAAATGAAAGAAGTTCACACTCCTCTTTTAGTTAGCGACGCGAAACAGGTGATGAACAAGCTGACACTGCACGCTGGCCCAGGAGGCGTGAATGCTGCAAGTCGTCAACCATCATGCAATCTGCTGGGTTACTTAGATTTTTTGTTTAATTTTTCAAGTAAGTTAAACAATAAACTGAACTTGATGCACTGCTGATAACTGGGATCAGTTGGAACGTAGGTATGATTGGACCGAAACTATTAGTTTTTGGTATAGCGCTTGAGGATGATTTGTTGTTAATTGGCGATGTAGCAGTAAATTGAACTGAATTGAATCCTGTCGTCCCTCACTGTGTTGCTTCATCTGTACTTCCTTCATCCCTCATCCTCACTTTCTTCATCGTTCATTCCTCATCCCTACAACCTTAAAGTCTCATCCTCCCCACCCTCTAATATAGTTTACCTACTTCTTGTACTCTGTAGTATCTGAAGAATTTTTTATTCTAACTAATTTATGATCTATATGTGCTTTAGTTCCTATCTATAGTCTATGCATACTTTGTTGATTGATCATTATGGCTGGTGAACAAAAACACACTGGATTACATCAGGATGTTGGTGCACCATGTTTTAATAAGTCTTATCTGGGAGCTGCCCACCATAATTCAGTGCTCCTAAATGAACTATTTTATGAATTAAGTCAGTGAAAAACAATAGAGCGTTGCAGCAGACCGTCACCTCTGGCAGCACAGAGAAAATTACTGCAACGTAATTATGCAAAACTAATCTTGTGCGAAACTATAGATGTTCGTGCAGAGCGTGGACGTGATGCTCAACATTTTCCCTTATTTTTATTTCATTAAATCTTGCTGAACAGTTTTCTAGAGTTTGATTTACCTCTTTTCACTTTGAAAAAATGTACTGTTAGGGTTAACCCTACTCCTAATCCTAACCCATTTCACTTTGAAATAATGTATAGTTTTGCTTCCTTTGTGCAAATACAGGATCAATTTAAATGTTTTTCTGACCTTAGATCTGATCATGACAGTAAAAAAATGAAGGGAAGCTTGTTATTTAGGTTCCTTATGATGAGGAAAGCAGAAATAAACAAGATTTACATTTACATTCACTTTCATGCTACAAAACTGGATGATTAGAACAGTGGAAATGTTACACCTTCAGCATACACTGACATAATCAGCCATGCAAGAAAGCCTATGAATATGTAGTCCATTTCATCCGAGGGGTCGGACTCTGGTAGGGCACAGCGTAGGAGATTAAATCTCGGCTCATCTGATTGGACCGTAGAGAGTTTCAAACTGGGCTAATTTCATGCCGATCTGGCTGCCTCCAGTGAAACTATCCACAAGGCGAGAGGCTATGATGATCTGGAAAAAAGAACAGACAACAGATAAATGGTCAAATTAAGTTGAAGGGTCTTCTTACCTTTGAGAAGAAATTTTTCAATTTAAATGTATTGTTTTATCGGGGGGGATCCGGGCGCTTTGCAGCTCTGAGATTACAACAATTAGATGCCAAATATGGTGAACTAGCTGTAAATGAATAAATCGCGTTAAAGATAGTTACATTTAAGGATTGTACATATTTATAACCAAAATTTACACATCTATTACTCTGAAAAGAGCTAAAGTGATTGAAAAAATGCAAGATATTGATTAATTGTGTACATTTGGTTTAATAATTTGGCCAAAAGATAGATAGAAAGCACTGAAATGAAGTACTGGAGTATTGTCTGACTTCTACATTACTGGAACTCCCTAATAAATTAGAACAAGTAAATTTAATCTGTTTCCTTTGGTTTTATTACCTTCAAACACTAGGAAGTACTTGTTCCCTCTGCAAACAGAACCATATTTTTAGGCTTTCTATCACTGACTTTTAGAAATAATTTCAGGTCATATGACTTTGTATGACTTTATTAGGTTTATTATGTCTCAGGTTTTTTTTTATATTTTGAATTAATCCAATATAGTATTACGATCTTAAATAATTGTAACAATCATAAATATCAAATACACGGGCTTGTAATTAAACTCTTGTCCTTTGTAACTTTTTTTATCATCAAAATTTATTGACCAAAACAACTGCCAAAGCTTAAACGGTTCAAATAGTTTTAACACGCCTATTCCTTTTTAGATGATCAGTAAAAAAAGACAAAAATTATTATTAGTTATCCTTAAAATAATTACTCCATAATTCATCCATTGTTGTGTGCTCAAATGTCAATATTTGATGTATAAAAGACAATCTGAATGTAAAACTTTGAGTTGTTTTGTTCAGCAAAGACAGCGGCTGAGTTTCTCTGAATAGATCAGGAGGTGCTGGTTGGCATGTCTGCAGTTTGCAGCCGCTGAGCTCCGCCTGTGGGCTCAATAGATTTGACACAAGAGTGCTGATGAATCTCATCAGTTTAATGTGTTTATGCTTGCTAATCCTTTAAAGCTTATTGCTGTTCAATGGAGTGCTAAAAAGTTACCTAATTTCCCCCTGGTCGCTTTCCAGGCCTCTCCCTTTCTCTCTCTCTCTCTCTTTCTCTCTCCCTCTCTGTAAAAACATGCAGGACACGCTGTGTCTCAGTGATTTGTGTTGTAGGCCACAGAATGAGCTTTGACGGGAGTACAGTGTGCGCTGATATTACTGTTTTTCTCCAACCTTAAATTCACCCCATGACTGTCTCTCTCGTTCCACGGTGATCCCCCTTTTTCCCAGTAAGTGCTTCAGTCTTATCTCCAGTGCCCCCGCCTCGCCTGTCTCACATTCTAACCAACGAGGACGGCTGCCTGTATGACAGCTAACACCCGGCATTAATTAAAATGTCAGGCCTCTGAATCAATATTGTAAAAACAGTTCAAACACAACTCGTCACCACTGCTGTGATAAGTACTTTTGGGTGACAGGTAAGTCCAAAGAAAAAGATGCAAGAGAATGGTGTGACAGATTTATCCTCGGTGAACATGTAACATTAAAATGAGTGACCCCCCCCCCTACCTAGACACACACATATCCACACACCTCCCCAGTTCACCATGTGTTATTTCGCTGCTCACAATTGAAAATTATCCACACTGTTATGAAGTGTGCTGCACTAAACTGACAGATCCGCAAGTCAGAAGCAACAGGCCAGGAGGCTTGATGCAGGAAGTCTTCGCCATCTGCCTGAGACGTGCTAAAACTGACTAATGCGCGCTCATTTAGGAGGGAAACTGCTGGGATAGGAGATTTGGAGGTGCAGCCGACGCGAACTAGACTCCATACATTTGCAGAATCTGATTTCTAGATTTTTTTATTTTTTTACCCACATTTGCTGTGCAAACTTTGGGCCTTCCTGAATATTTGTTATTTCTTGTTGATTTTAGCTACAAAAATAATTTCGATGGTGTTAATATGTGTCCAGATTTTAGATAGGGGTTTTGTGACATCCAGCTAAACGGACCACACAATGCTTCCTTCAGTAACACTGAGAGATACATTAATGAATTAAAATGCAGTTTGTTAAACAGTTAAAATGTCACAGAGAGGTTGGGATCACATCCCAAACTCTCTGATTACAAGATCGTCACACTTCCCCATTGTGCCTCTGTTGCTCCAGCCACCTTAACTGTTTCAAAATCTATATCTTAGAGACACAACAGCCAAGAAACAATAAAAGTGATGCCAATTTATGGATTTTTATAGAACTTAACTACTCAAATTGTTGTCACAAGCTCATTGAAAATATCCAGTAGAAAATGCCTCTTGTTACGCTGAAATACGGAAGCACAATGCTGCCTGAAAAACTTTTGACTGGCTTTGTGAAATGCAAGTATATATTTTTTACAAGGTGATGTTGATAAGATGGTTTCAATTTTTTACTGTGACATTTCGCTCTGAAACCAGATATTTAGGCAAGGTTTTAGCTTTTATTGCATCTGTTCTTAACCTGATATTGCAATAAAAATTGTTGATCTTGTTATTGAAATTGGTTGCAAAAAATAGATTTTGACATTAAAACTGGAACCACCATGTTTCATTTATTCCGACTTATGTAAAAAATGTTAGTAATAAAATAAATTGAGGTAACAATTTTCATGGCCTTTTCTGAGTAGAAGGAAAATAAAATAGTTATAGAGACTTAAATAGAGTAATTTGCCCAATTATTTACACAAAAACTTTGATATAAAATTAAGTCGGCTCAACACAAGTAAACATGTAGAGGATAGAATAAATCCTCTTGGTTGTACTTAACTAATTGAGTGAGTCCAACTCTAAAAGTTTCATGGGAAATACTCAATAATGGCTTAGTTGGAATTACTTAAAAAGATAAATGCAAAATGTTACAACAATTTTTACAGGAGTGTGGCCTTGTAAAGCAGCAAATCCTGGAGCCAATTTGTTGTCTTATTTTCGTGCAAGACTGTAAGTGTTAGCTCCTGTGCTAGTTCTAAGATTATTATCACTGTGCGCATTGAGGCATATGAAAGTACATTTGGGGTTCGAATGAATAAAATAGGAAGTTCTAAGCGTTTGGATGGGTCACAAGTATTCAGTGGTTTTACCTATTCACAGGCGGTTGTGGGCAGTATTACCAGAAAAAAACAAGGGTGTTCATCGTACTACAGATTCTTAAACTTTTAACTTTTGCAATTTTACTTTCAGTAAATTTTGATTTTAGCTTTTTTGAAGGCTTTTAAACCCAAGTAAGGAATGACAGCTCCTTAGTTTAATTAGCAGGTTTAGGGGCCAGTAATAAAACTAATGTTAGGAACTTCTCTTTGGTTCCTTCTTCGTGTGTTTGTAAGGCCGGACGAAGCAGAATGAGAGACGCATTAAACTGTCTTACAGAGATAACTGCCACCTTGTGGTTCAGCTTGATAAGACCCAAATTCAACACACATTCACACCCTTTTAGTTGTGTAAAATTATCAGTAAAACGAAACAATCTGTGTATGTGTGTCAAATGTTCATCAATTAAAATCTTAAATACAAAAATAATAAAAAAAATTTAAATTAAAATCAAGGGTTGAGTCAATAAATCAAAGATAAAATGCAGAATATATAACCAGTTGCAACCCCTAATGTGCTTTTTAGCATTTTAATAATATATTCAGCATGCAAAGGTGATTATGTATATATTTTAAAGCAAAATACATTGGAATCACATCTATACAGTATATCAATGGGGGAATCCTGACAGAGTAATACTTCTCCCTCTGTTTGCCAGCTCCAGTTGGAAATCTTCGTTCAGATGTCAGCACCAGCTGACAAGAGCGATTTGCTTATAAAAAAAAGAAAGACCATATATTAAAGTAATAGCTATTTCCTCGAAATTATTGTGAAATACTTAAGGAATAAAAACCAAAGAATACAGATTTGCTCATGAATAACTAATAACTGGAACTGTGGACAGTTATTACCCATTCAGGATTCTTCCTCTTTAATGCATCTTGTTATTAATATGCATTTGGCGGGGCATGGTTGTTAGAAAATTCTTGTGTCTAAAGAGTGTTAAGTGGAACTTGAGGTTTAATGACCATCCTGCAATGGGATCATCTGGGTTCAAATAGATTTGATGTAGACTCTGTGAAAAACTGAATGACGCTTTTTTATTGTTGAACGATTCAGCACACAAGAAGCAAATGTTAAATAAAAAAAGGGGGGGCCCAGGGAGCATCCTTGAGGAATGCCACAACATTAAGTCTTGTCTCTTTCAATAACTTTGCCCCACAGAGATGTGTGCTCTCTTGAGTCTTCTCCTTGTAAACAAATGATTGCATCTCAGCAGGAACGTCTGTGACCCTGTTGCAGAACGTATCATCACCCCCCCACCCTTTAAGTTCAGGATAAGGGCAGCTGACCCCTCTGCAGACTCAACACACACCCACTGTTACATACCTTTATCTTCAGTTCGCTTCTACAGAGCTGTATTTACCAAAAACAGACACACCAGAGACAGTTTCTTCCTTCAGGCTGTCTGTCTGATTGACTCAATGAACACCTTACATCCAGAATAGTCAGCTGCTCTGCTGTGGAAGATAAGCAAATTTTTTAATGTATTCAAATATTCTCCATTTGGTTTTATTTATTTCCTTTAACGATTGACACATTTATATTTAATGCATGTGTGCCGTTAGTATGTGAAACAAAAGTCAAATTCTTTATTCATGTGCATAAGCATGGATATAAAAGCAGATTCTCCTTCCGATGCCTTAATGTATTATTTGGTTCAGAGGATTAAGAAAAGTCATTTTGTTAAAAAGCAGAAAGGAGATGTTAGAGCAATTAGAGATTAATTTATTTCAAGGTTTACAAATCTGTAATTTTCTGCAGTATTTTAACTGTTTTAGCTTTTTGATTTGAAACTTTGGGAGCTGCTTGCATTCCCACTAGTCCCCGAGAGACAATGTTGAAAAGCAGGGCTCAGAATATGGATAGAATGTAACCAATTCTGTCAGAGTAAATATGGTTTAATAAATGAATTAGCTTCATAAATAATGGCTGTAATGACATTTTAGGGGACAATAAGCCAAAGCGTTGTCAGGAAATAGTTGATGTATGAGTTTCATGCCTCAGTGGTTCCTCAAAATGAATAGGCTCGGGAAGATAGCAGCGGCCTGCAACCAGCCCATTTCCTCGAATTATCTACTTGTTGTCAATTTGCACAGTGGAATTACACATGCAAATTGAACTGCCTGCACAAACACCACTTGGAGATGATAAAAACAAATTAACAAAGGCTATAGAGGGAGGATTTATTTCACCGGCTAACCCGGGTCAAGCAATACATGTATTTTACGATTGTGTGTACCCAATTTTGGTGTAATTATATCAGCAAATTATTCTTTGTAATCTTATTATTTTTCCCAACCTTCTCCTTACACACGTAATTAACTTCCCCTCACGTCCCCACAAAAACGGCAGCCTGCCTCAACATCGGGGGGAACACAGTTTAATCTGATTTGGGGTCGTTTTTTTTGTCGCCTCCCTGCTGCAGAAACTCAAAGGAAGGTGAGAGGCCAGCAATTTAGTGACACTGTTTAGTTTAACTTCTTGGTTTAACCCAAATCCACATGACTAAAGAAGCCACTACAGAAAAAAAGAGTATATATATATTTATATAAATATATAAAATCACCTCTTAACATCATCCCTCATACAGGCGAGGAAATTAAGAGTCCCCAGACCTCCACGTTTGCCATTAGATATCTCATTTACTTTGTACACACACTGCTAATCTCCACTAATGAATTCTGCCACACCAAGCCAGATTGAGATGACTTAAAATTATTACCACTTCCACAGATATGCCTTTCCTCATTTGAGGCTCAATTTGGCTGGCTCGCAAAAACAGTCTGTCACAGTAAGATACTAATAATTAGGGTTTTAAGATGATTAGTTTATCTCTGTGCTCTTACGGTCCTGCCTCTTATCCACCGTGGCCAAAAACTTAATAAGAGGCTCTAAGTTTTAAACAGCCAACTCCAAATTACCAAGACTGGAGCACACTGCCAGGGAGGGAGGGAGAGAGAGAGAGAGACGTGGATGGCGACAAAGCTGGGGGACATTAATTTAACTGTGAAATAAAAGACAAAGCTCATAATCAATAAGAAAATTATTTAAACCAGTAAGGCTACATTTTGTTTAGCTTTAACCTTGAATTTGTGCGTTTAGTACCTTCAGTCACTGATGTGCTCCAGAACTTGTCATAAATGTAATTAAAGCCCCGATAATGCTGAGTGAGCGATGCCCGTTAATGACGGCACATTTCGACGGATTTTACAAGTTCAAGATGACATCAGTCAACTTTAATATGCACAGCGTAAATAAACTGTGTAAGTCTCTGATATAAAGTCAGAGGAGGGTCGTGCACTTCTGGTTTTATTTATTTGTGTTTATTTGTTTGTTTTGGGTGTACATTCATATTTAATGGTGTTAAAGCTGCATCATACGTTTTAGTTTAAAGGGATATGGAATAATAGTCATAGTTGTTCTATTAATTTCCCCGTTATGAGATGCCATAGTAACCTACTGGTCACTGTCACACATCAGCAACCGAAACTGAAACAATGTCCAAGAAAAAAATGTAGTTCAGGATTTAAATAATGTCATTTCATTCTGTGGGTAATTCTGGGTATTAATAATAATAATAATAATAATAAAGTAAAATAAAATCTGGTAGCATCAGCGCAAACATGATAATTTGTGCTCCTGTTCTAACCAGCATTTTATCTTGATTTCCTCTAAACAACTTAGTAACTAAGCAAAGCAAGGCCAGGCAAGTTTATCTGTATAGCACATTTTCGTGTACAAGACAATTCAAAGTGCTTTACATAGGAAAAAAGAGCAGAAAATGAAACAGTAAGATCAACTTTTGAATTTAAAAGAAATAAGATAAAAATAAAATAATAATAATAGTAATAATATTCTCAGTTGCTATATGCACAGTTAAATAAGGCTGTTTTCAGCCTGGATTTAAACAACGGCAGAGTTGAAACCTTCTCACCTCTTCAGGAAGACTGTTCCAGATTTTAGGAGCATAAATCTGGAATGAAGCCTCCCCTTGTTTGGTCCTGACTCTGGGCATCAGCAGGAGGCCACTACCTGAGGTTCTCAGAGTCTGGGCTGGTTCATATGGCTCTAACATGTCAGATATGTACTTTGGGGCTAAACCATGAAGAGACTTGTACACAAGCAAGGCTGTTTTAAAGTCTATTCTTTGAGTGACAGGAAGCCAGTGCAGAGACTTGAGCACTGGACTAATGTGGTCATATTTCCTGGTTTTGGTCAGAACTCGAGCAGCAGCATTCTGGATGTTCTAAAGCTGTCTTAAGGCCCGTTTAGAAAGCCCAGTGAGCAGGCCGTCACAGTAGTCTAACCTGCTAGAGATAAAAGCATGGATAAGTCTTTCTAGGTCTGGTTTAGAGACTATTCCTCTGATTCTGGCAATGTTTATGTTGTATCCGTCACAGAAGCAGCTGAAAACCTCACTTGGACACACATTATGCCATTATGTATCAAGATTTACTCATCCTTGGTGCCACGCAGACTCCATTGACTCTGTCTCTAAGTAGTTTTCTCACACCAACTGTTTGGCTATAAAGGTTAAGCGCAAACTAAATGTCTATACTGTGGTTCTGGGAGAGACATAGATACAGTACATGTATAGATATAAATGTTGTCATTTAAACATACAGTTGTTTGAATGGTATTTCCTTTGAAGCTGGGATACTAATACAATAGAATAGAAAAGAATAATCCTTTCTTTATGGGAATACTCCAATAGATTCCAACAAATAAACAGACAGACAATTTTGAAAGATGATGAAGGTAAGATTGCTCACCGGCACATCCATTTCAAATAATGTGAGAAAGATCTTGTGTGTTTATTGCCAAACTTCTTGGCTCTCTTCAATCACATACATAAATTCTTTATAAATTTTTTTTTGTAAAGTTCCTTTTTTGTCTTTAAAAACAGCAGATTGCTAATTATTTATGCTTTTGTATTGTTCTGCAGACGTTTTATGGTGGTATCTCTAATCTTTAAAGCATCAAGTTGGAGTAATATGAAGTACCACTACTGCAAACACAGTATAGCTGCAATCAACCTTTTTCAGTATAGTCTGAAGTTATAGGTCTTTTACCCTTTATTATCCATTTATATGCCACACAAAATACAGCCTATAATTTATGTATATTATGGGCCTAGCATTAAGAGGCAACCAAAAGGGGGCCTTACGTGAATGAATGTGAAAGAGCAATTTAAGGGTAGATGCCTGTGCCAGTGCCAGGGGCCATACAAGATTTGCATGCTAATCATTCTAATAATAATGTCATGCCCAGAGCACTTTAAGCAAATTGCGAACCACTGGTCATAGAAGGGAGCTTATCTGAGCCAGAACATGACACAAATAGGCTAACATCTGAATGACTCCTGGTAATTCACCTGTTAGTCGCTTGGCTCCCCTCAATTAGAAATGGTTTTTGCTCAAGTTTATTCGAGACAACGACAAGTTTTTACAACTGCTGCTTTAACTCCGTAACAGACGTTTTCAAATAGCTGTATTTGTGCATAAAGGTATACATAATATTTCAAAATGCAAAGGTTTCTGTGGCACCAATTGTTTGGCAGTCTTGCTTCTGCCAGTCTGCAGCTGTGGCTACACTGTAGCTCACCACATTTAGTGAGGGAATGGACAATTGTAGACTAAATCGCATTGGAGTTCTTGACCTTGACAGCCCCTCCCTGGCTTGTTGCTGAGCACTACTCGTTAGCTGATTGACGAAACAAAACAAACAAACAACAAACAAAAGACGGACATAATTTAGGAATGGTTCTGGTCACAGAAGCAGCAAGTTGTAGTATTTATAACTTCTACAGATATTTAAAAGGTTTGTGTTTATAAAAACATGTGAAAACTTGACGGCACCGGCAAAGGTGATTCGAAAAACCAGGTGCGAAACGAGCTTTGTGCCAAATGCAATCTGTTTACAATGTTTGCCTTAATGAAGATGTAGAAAATATGCTTGCTATCAACACATACAAAATTGTGGAAGGAGGATTTGTAAATCGAATGACTT
>JAVLVB010000251.1:196617-226915 GCA_032876305.1 Orestias chungarensis | reverse complement strand
CCCCCCCCCCCCCCCCCGTTTCTAACCACCACCAGCTTGTTTAAATACGGGGGGGAAGCAGAAGCAAAGCTGTGCTGAGTGGCACCTGCGCTGTACCTTCCCGAAAGCCTCTTATGGTGCCGGTGGATTGGTCTTAGCCTGAGCTGAGGCTCTGCCCTCGCGTGCACCTGCTTGCATGCTTGCCAGAGCCGTGATGGGGACCTGACAGCAGTTTGGCAGGAGAAACCCTTTGCAGAGAATTGATAACTTCAATTCAGAGTAAAATTAGCCGTATTTGAAGTCCCTAAAAGCAAAAGCGATGCAAAGTTTCACATGTTTACTTAACATACATACATTAGCAACGACAGAGTTTCTTTATGTTCTGCATTATCTGGGTTGTTTGAACCAACAGGATTTATAGCAGCACGCGTGTTTACTGCAATTCCGGATCAGCGATCTCCTCTGTGGCCTAAATCGATTCCAGGGTTCGAACCGAGGGCCTCATTAAGTTATGGAGAGGCTTAGATGTTAAATTTGTTCACGGTCGTAACAGAGGAATGTGATCACAACAAGCTTTTTGCTCCAAGAGTGAGCAAAAGGTTTTCTTTGCAATAAAAGGAAAAAGCAAAATCCTTCCGACAGCTATGAAGAGGTAAAGAGGCCCGTTTGTCCCTTTAGGCATTGTTTTGTAAAGAAAACGCTGGTACACGTATTTACATCCTCAATCTGAGGGGTTCCCTCTTATCTCCTCCAAGCAAAGGCGAATGAAAAGGAGACTGTCAAAATCTCGCCTTTTATACGGAAGCAAAAATGTTTGTTTCTGTTGATTAGAGCTCCTTCAAATCAATTAATAATTTTCATTTGCTGTATTTTTCTTTTTTTTTTAAATCTTAGCAAGAAAACATTTTGATTGTGGAAAAAGCATAATAATAATAACATGTTGCGCCGGCTCCAACCAAATTCTTAGATATGTTCTTCATCCGTCTTTGATGCTTCAATATTGTTATTTGAGGAATTATTTATTTATTTTTTTACCATTATTATTCTCATTACAGCTTTTAAATAATTTTCAAAGCTGGAAGTTCCTTTGTTTGTGGATTAATTTGTGCCTTTTAAAAGTAGAAGTATTAAGAGCGACAAAGATGCGGCTTAAATAACAACTTCTTGTGTTTTTAGGTAAATATATGATAATAAAAACCTTGTTTGAAACAAAGCTCCTCATGACGTTCTTTTTTTTTTCATCGCAAGATTTTAAAGAATGCTGATTTATTTCTTTTTTTTAAACTTTGAAGGTAATTTTGTACCTTTTTCAATCACGTTTTATACTGACAATAGGGTCAGTTTTTACCAAAATATTACAAAGGAATGCATTTAGGCATTAGCTTGTTCAAAATGATCGTTTTATAATTCGATCTGCTATTTTTACCACACAGTTTTTGTTAACGTGACCTTGTAGTGGGAATTGATCATCATTATGACGATTTGGTTGATTTATTTTTGTCGACAGTACATTTCAATTAATGTAATCTAAAGAACCTGCATATTGAAAAAGCATTGTTAGTATGGCCAATTCTGATGAGCCGAATGTAGATGCATGCTAAACTTTTCAGGGTTTTTTATTTGTAAAATTACATAAACTATTAATTTATGACTTTTAGTTACCCGGGATACAAATATGAACTGACCTATAACGTTAAAGCAATTGGCTCAGACCCTTCCCCCCCACTAGTTCTTATTTTAACACCAGACGCGGCGAGCATGGTGGCACATAGCCATACGTTTTACAATGGTTCGCTATTTCTGGCTGGTCTATAACATAAAATCTCAATAATACAAGTTAAAGGTTGTGTTTCTCACTTGACAAAATGTGGAAAGTTAGGTAGCTTCAATGCAGTTTTTCCTTATTTTGGGTTCCTGTGTTCTGAAAGGACTTTAGCTGGTGGACCTTTTCTCTGGGAGCCGTTTTCAGCCAGATTAACCTGATTAGCCAAAGTGTTTGAAAATCGCTCCCCTTCCTAATAGGCCGCACAATAATTAGCTGTATGAATATGTATTAGCGGGAGCCCGTTTCTGTGGCTTTTGAACAGGCGGATGCTTACAGAACATCCCTCATTATGTCTGAGCTCACATTGCAATGGGCGGCGGCAGCTGCATGGAAAAAGCCCCGCTGTCCTTGAAATCTACCCTTTGGAAAAGCCTCGCCTAAACGCCGCGGAACAAAGGTGCTACGGCATTTTGTCAGAGGAGACATGGTGGCTTATTTGAAACAAAGAGCTGAACTAAGAGGGTTTCATGATATTTATGTCATTTAACACCTTTTTTTCCTCCCCTTCTCACCACCTTCTGTTTGTAATCAGAAAAATTAATGAGCTGAGCTTTTGTGGAAAGTGCGCTTTATCAGATGGGGAGTGTCCCCGCCCCACATCGGCGCGACTCCCCTGTTTCCCCCAGGCTACGACGCAGAGAGTTTAGGGTAACTCTCCTCTTTTTGTTCGCTTCTCCTTCAGCGTAAGCGATTTATCACTGAATGAACTTATATTGTATCTCAGTGTGACTCACATTAAACGTTCGCCTATTAATTTTGAAATTGATTTTTTTGAAATGGGTACTAAGCTTTTATCAAATCTCATTTGGAATTATTGTATTTCATTAATTACTTGATAGACAAAGCATACTTTTCAATGTAGATTTGTGTGCTGTTTAATTAATTAGCATGTTTTCTCTTTTAATTAAAGCATTTTTTTTAATTAAAGCCCACAGCAAAACACATATATAATTTGTTTGTAATTAGGCCTTAATTGGTGGTAGTGGAAGCTTAGCACCCTTGGTTTCCTTTTTCCTGATTGCCATTTTTATTGCCAGTCAGTCATTAATTAAACTGTTTTTTTTTCATCCTAATTAGCTTATAAAACTGTTGATGACACATTATTCTAAGTGTGAGTTCAAAGCTCGCTAATAAGCCTTCCCTACTCAGAGGCGGTGAGATAATGGAACGTGCACAAAGGAGGCAAACTTCTGGAGATTTGTTGTGTTGTCTACTCCCTAAAGATGACATGACATGTGTATCTAAAATCAGATTAATAGAGAAGGCAGTAAAGCCAAGCCTTTTTTTATTTATTTTTTTGCTTGGCATCTAATTCTTTTGTTTGTTAAAGTGGAGACACGATTACAGAAAGCACTTTTTCATACCCACCATAGAGAAACCATAAAGTTGTGAGGGAGTCCAGCAGCCCATGGTTTCTGATGCAGTGTTTGGATTTAACAGTTAGTATTTATGTGATGTTGATGTGATTATAGATGCCTAAAATTATTATTTAAGAAAACCTGGGTCCGCAAATTAAACAAAGTTATAAAACTAAAATATCTGTATATTTTTTTTAACCTACAGCAGTATAAAAGGGCTCATATCATATCATCTCACCCCCAAAATACCAATTGTACATAAACACATTTTTCTTTTTTTTAACATTAAATTTGAACTGAGCATCAAGATGTTCTTTGTGAATGTAGTCTTAGAGAGAAGCAAACACTGATAAATATTCAGTAAAAATCTTAAGTAAAATAATGTCATCTTCTTATGTAGTACCTTAAAGCAACACTAAAGAAGATCAGTTCTGGTTGAATTTGCCGGCCAGTGCGGACAAAAGCGGTAGTGTTTTGGCTGAAGGAAGACTACATTTCCCATGAGCACCAGCGCAGTGATCTTCTGCAGTTGGATTAATACAGAGTGAAAACATATCTAAAAGTTTTTTTTAACTATTATTTTATGACTCCCAGTTACTTGGGGTACAAATATGACCTGACCCATTACTTTAAAGCAATTGGCCCTGACCCTTCCTACCACTAGTTCTTATTGTGCCATCATGCATGGCAAACAGGGTGGTATGGATGATAAAAGTAATTATACCAAATCTTGGAAAACAGCTTTATATCCATTAATAAGGCATCTGTGATGCTGTAGGCCTTGGTAAACTTGTTGAACTGTTGTGTTGTGAACTATTTGGGTTGTTGTTGTCATTTACAAAGATCTCCCAGGTTCATCTGAAAACACAGACCTGAATCTTCTCGAATTTATGTAAGTAAGCAGCAAAAGAAAGCAGAGTCTGGTCAAGGTTTTCTCTCTTTTGATGCTTTAGGCTTGTGACATGCTGTTACAAGAAGACAATAGAAGTAGAAGTTTATTTTACGAAATGATAATAAGAAATCATTTGCTACTTGGTTCGGATGCGTGACTTTGTTTCTGCAATGATTTTTAAAGGCAAGATTTTTTTTTCAATAATAAATGCTCTCAAAGGAAAGCGTTGATATCTTTAGTAAAAAAATGTCCTTGTGGCCAACATACAAAATGTGTTTGAAAGGCTTTGATTAGACAGGGATAATAGTTTACGTTTTTTGTTTTAAATGTCGTTGCTGCTGATCTAAATACACCCACCTTAACATACCAAACAGTTAAACTGAAAGTGAAACTGAATGCATGACATTCTTTCTGTATAGTAATAATTATAGCCACACATGGGGACACAGAAATGTTTTTCGCACTCAGTGGGTTCTCAGTAAAAAGAAAACTCAGACCAAAGGGACATCATTGGAGAACACTGTGAATTCCACATACTTGATCCCAATACATATGCACTATTCTGAATGGCAGTACATGAAAAGTGTCCTTAAATATCTTAAAGATGTGTAAAGTTTCACCATACACCCTTTTTGCTTGTTTAAAGCCACATAACTATCATATAATCAATGTGCCAGCAAACATCTTTATATGCCTCAAATATGCTGACAGTAAGTAATATTGCCTCAAATTGTGCTCTATGTGAAATTTGTCCCTAATTTAGGGATTTTGAATATCCTAACCAAGAAACATCGTCTTCTTTGCTCTGCAAGACTATCCGGGTGGTATTGATTGACCCCTCGCTCTTTTTTTTACCCCAGGCGTTCCTGAAACACTGAAGTTTTGCAGCAAGATACACTTTTTCTTTTTCCTTCTTCTACCCTCCATTCAGCTCCAAAGAAAGTATCCTAAAATAACGCACAAGCTGCCTAATCTGATATTCATTGCTCTCTTATATGGCCCCGCTTTTCCAAAGTTGACTAAGGCCACATTATTTAGGCATTAAGGTGGTGTGATAAAGGAATTAGGCTGGTCATTAATCGTTTACACGTCAAATGCAGCAGAGCAGCTCGGGGAGCTGATTTAGCGAGCCAAAGCCATATAGCCCCCGCTAATCCACCTCTCACATGTTTTAATTGGAAGAGGATTCCTGGATAGGAAATTTATGAATGGGTTTAAGGCCATTTCTTTCTTAAAGCCGCCATTTATTTCATATTGTTAATAGGAGCTTTAACACTTCATCCACACAGAGATGCATCTTCTCCTCAGCTCTCATTCGGGCTTTTGTTTTTGTGCACTTTTAATTGGCGAATCGTCTCCGTAATGATGCAATAAAACAGAAACACAAAACCGTGAACATGCCGTTAGGTTGGAGTCTATCTGTTGTACGTGTACTTTAGGCGGGCATCGTTCCTCTGTGGGTTCATGTTTGAGTCCTTGCTCCAATCTCCATGACGACCCAAACGCCTGTGAACAGAAAGCGGCAGTGTTGACTTAACCCTCCTAGTGGCCTTCAGCTGCCGCTGCAGCCCCGGCATTGTGCTCCATCTTTTTATTTATTTTTTGCCTTCAAATCTTCTAAAGGTCAGAGAATTAATCCTTTGAATAAACCCCCCCCCCCCCCCCTCATTTTTTTAAAGCAGAGTTGCACAGAGGCCACACAAGAGAGAAACACTACACAGAAACACAGAAACACGCCAGTGATGGACACTTAATTGTACATTAATATGTGATGGAGTGGGACGAATTGCCTTTTAGGAGCCATATAAACAAAGAACACAGGAGGTTTGCTGTCTCATCCCTTTTATTCCTGCTTTGTACTTCCAGTGCAATTTCTCACCAGCCTCTGATGTGAAAGGCACCATTTGGCACCAAGATACACACAAGAGGAGGAGGAGAGAGAGAGGGGGGGGGGGGGGGGCGATACAAAAAAAATAGATAAATCCTGAAAAGTGGATCAACAAAGTAAATGAAAAATAATGTCATATTACTGCATATATGAGAGGCTAATTTGTGCCGACTTTTTGCTAATTTCGTTCTCGCCGCAGAAAGAGGAGCCGTCACCTGCTCTGCGCCGCAGCGCTGACAGTGCCAGTGATCCATGAAATAAGCTGCCGCTGGCTTTGTTCAGATAAGAATGAACAAATCTGCACAATGTACTGCTCTCGGAATCTCATTTTCATACTTGCATGCGGGCTAAAAGAAATAAGCTGTTTGCAGGCTTGATTAATCAGACATTTGAGGGCTTTTTTATTTTTTTTGTCTCTTTGATCTGCTCCGTCTCCTAGGTAACTTGGTTGACATTAATGAGGAGCTGCAGTAAAGACAATCAGGGAGCGTCAAGTAAAACTGATAAAAAAGAGCAAAATTACAGACCTTTAATGCTTTAAATTTAGCAGAGGGTATGTTGGGAATTTAAACGAGGGGAGGATGCAGTCTTGGAAAAAGTGGGTTTTTGAGTAGCTTTTGGATATGTAGCAGAAGGCGTGTTTTGGAGACCTTTTGCAGTTTGACTGCAGCCCCACAGGAGAGCTGGTTAATGTGGGTAATCCTGTGTAAAAGCGCTCTCAGTAAATCTGCAAATAAAACCGTTTAGCATCACAGTTTTTTGGGGGGGATTTGCTACCAAAATGAGCAAAGATCTGTTCATTTTTTTTTCTATTAAAGCTTCAGTTAATGCAAAAGATTCTGGGTCCTCGCTGTGTTTGTTATTATCCTGAAAACTCCAGGCCATGCATCTGAATGCCTTCAGTTTACTGAAAGCACACGATGGAGTCGATAAACGCATGCATGTATATTTTCAATGGCCCCGTTTTACGTAGCAATTAAAAAAAACGACAGCACTGATCAGGATGCCGTTATCCTACACTTCTGATGAGACTTATGGCATCAGCTGTCCTCCACCAGCTCACTGCACATCACTCGTTATTACATTATGGTGCAGAAAGAAAACGTGGGAACGACAAACGCAACAACGGTCACAAATATTTAAAAGCATGAAAGAGAAAACAATGGTAATTAAGGGTAAATTTAATTTTATTATTGTGGTACTTTTATATAGGAGTCCTATAAGGAATAGTGGCTCCATTTTTTTTTTTTTTTACCTACAGCAGTTTAAAAGGGCTCAAATCGTATCTCACCCTCAAAATACAAATCGTGCAACTTCTAAATGTAATTCAGATACTCATCCCATAGTATTTTTTAAAGTGTTTTAAACTGATTATTTTTGCACTTTATTCACGTTTTACATAATCGACGTGATACATGCGTCATTATTCCTCACCTGAAGAAGCCGAATGTTCTAAATCTGGACGTAAACAATGCTTGAAGCAAGCAGTGTCGACTTGTTTCGTTTAATGATCTTGTGACAACACTGTCGGCTCCCATTGATGGCGCCAACCAATCTTGCTTCCATTAACTTTGCGCTGCTTCTTCTTTTGTTCATCCAGGTAACATTAGGGTCACAACATGTCTGCCCATAAATCTTGATGTAGTTACAAAAAAAGAAGAAAGGAAATGACGTTTTTGTTTTTTCTGAACATTACATTTGTACTGAGCATCAAGATAAATACCCATACATGTATTTATGTTTTACTTTCACTGAATTTAAGTTAGTTGCCCTTTTTTATGGTCACTTGCTCTTTTCCATGACCTAGGAAAAAAGCTCCAGTTGTCGTTGGGTTTAATCAGCGTTTTTTAAAAATTTTTATTAAAGGGGTGATTTGTTAGATTAGAGGCACTCTTAACTCATTTAGCTCCAACATCAACCCATCCAGGACCTTGGAACACCCTCAAGTCATTTTATCTGCAGATCTAATGCGCATAGTTGGGCAACCGTCCCTTATGGGTCTCTTTTTGAGAAGAGCAAACACGATTTGGGGAATTTAAGAATGTATAAAATGGCAAAGAACTGGAGAACTGTCATAGCCTGTGTGCTTCAGGTTATTCAGACGCTTTCGCAAATCTTCCAGCGACTGTATAGATGAATGCCTTGAGGGGCCCAGCCGGAGCCCGGCACTTGCAGCCAGCCGAAGCCCTTATCTTAAATCCAAGCAAAGTACCATTAATCTTTTTGAAAGACCTTTATGGCTTTTAATGTATCCCAAATTAGAACATTTTACACCCTTGGTTCCTGAAATATGATGATAAAAAGCCTTTAGAGTTAAATTTTTCCTGCCTGCTCGCTCTGACCTGCTTAATCCCAGCATGCATTAAGAGATATTTTAGTTTCAGTCTTTCTAATAAAGTTTATCCCACTTAATTATAATTGAAACATTTTTTTTTCCAGCAGGTCCTTTTTTTTTTTCTTCTTTCAAGTGGCATAGTGGTGGCACACTTCTTCATTACCTTAAGATTCGCCCTCCCCGCTGATTGTGCTCTGAATATTACAGAGAATTACCCAAAGGTTCGGCGAAATTGTTCCAAGTTGTTTATCGAAGTTCGCCTTTGCTTGAATAATAAACCTATCTCAGGAGTGAACGGGGCGGCAGGATTTTCCCCCCTTTGTTTCCGAGGCTTCTGTGTGTCTGGGGTTACTGGGATTACTCCGCTTCACAATGCGCACATGTCTTCCCTGGGATTTGAATGTTTGCCTCTTGCAGTCACGGTCATTCTCTTCATCTTCTGATTTCAGGGGCCCGCCTGCTTCACTCTAAGCACACAAAGTCTCCGGCACATTGTTGACGAGGAAAAAGAGAAAAATACTATCACGACATTTGTGGAAAACGTGCAGAATGGTCAAGATTGTCTCTTAATTGTCTATCATAGTTTATGACTTCATTTGTGTTTGATGATGGAACTGCTAAACAGCAGCAGCTAACAATTAGCCGACATCGCTAATCTCACGGAGGTTAAAACATCCGTGTCTTATCTACTGCTCTCTCACTCAAACATGCTCTTTAAAAGCTACTTTTTTTTTGTTAAAAACTGGGGGAAAAAAAGAGTATAAACAATGTTCAACTGAAAAAAGGCCAGGCCTTTGTGCTTGAATAAGCTTGTAGATTTCAGTACGTAAAGTGTGTAATATTTGGAAGTATTCCTAATTTAATGCAATATTAAGATACTGCAGCCGCCATGTTTTTCTGTGGGAAACATGTTCTTTTGTGTTTTAGCATGTTTTAGCTAGGCCTGCATGTTCCCTTTGCAATCAAAAGCTCATCATTGTATTTGATTTTATTTATTCTGTTCGTTTTTTTTTTTTAAGGTTTTTGTTTGTTTCACACGGCAGAGAAACTCCACTACTTTTTCACAGCGGTGTGAACGACACAGTTCTGGCGTTTTCATCTCTAAAGATAAAAATAAAAACAAAACAAAACAAAGAATTTTGCCACTTCCATATGTTGTACTATATTTAACACCTTTCCAGTATTTTTTAACAGTCTAAATAGTCGTGTCACTGTTTATCCCTGTTTTATTTCATTGACATGAGACAACGTAAACGATGGCTAAAGCAAGTAGTGCCAACTTTGGCTTCGTCAATCACATGGTCCATCTGTTAATGACCTAAAAGTATAATTTTTTTTACACATCTTGATTATTTCAGGTTGCCGTCTGTCAATAACTACTACTTTTTGATGTCGTGTTCAATTAAAATAAATAAAAAGTTCTGTTGAAACAACTTTAACTGTTATTTAGTAAGTAGCAGTTAAAAAACAAACAAAAAACCATGTCCAACAGTAGATACCAGAAACCAAAGACAAGCTTTTTTTTAATACATGCAAGTGTCAGTCGTTTTTGCGGCTCTAAGCAAAAAGCGCTCTTAGCGTTGTTGAAGTTTTTAAACTCCGATTTAAAAATCTGTTGGAAAACAAGCAGTTGTTGCCATAAATATGGATGACCGTCAGGGTTGACCTTTCTATCTAGGACTTTTACAGGCCAGTAAAGAGTCAGTAAAAAGGACAGCTAAGCTCCGTGCAGACCCCCCACATCCTGCTATGACTTTCACTTTAAAGTCAACGCTAAAGTGAGCTATGTGCAGAAACCAGCTACTCACCCATGCAAATCTGTATTGGCATTCCTGGCACTGGCTGTTTTTTTTTTATTTGAATTAGATTACATAGGAACTGGATGCTGCCCTGCCTCTACACCACATACAAACTATATATCCACTTTGAATGTAACCATTTCATATATTTATATCAAATCTGTGCATCGTGGAACTGCAGTCATATTCTTCGTGTGATCAATTGTGTTGAAATGGGCTGATGCCGAAGGAGTTCATTTTCGTCTTTTGTAATGTTTTAGCGCACGCTTGCTGTAGCCAAACAATACAAATTAAGAAGTAAGATGATCCCACCGGAAACCGCTGGACTTTGGGTCTAAAACTAGCCCCACAGAATGTTCTTTATGCATTTGCAAAAGCGCATGTTTTCGCCTAAATAGAACAATTTCAACGTCTCATTAACACTAAAAAGTGCTTAAAATCCCTATTCTATACTTTTAGCCACTTTAATGGACTTTTAGCTGTCGTCTACCAAACCATGTTACATCTGGACCTGTTAAAGGATAGTTGCATTGCTACAAAAAGGTTTTCTGTTGATCTGTGGGAAGCAACAAAAGATGTTATTGTCTCACATCAGTAATGGAAGAGCTTTTTTTTGGTGTGTTTTTTTTTTTTTTACGGACTAATTCTCTTTCTCTTTTCTCCATCTCCAAAAAGATGGCTGTGCAAATCGCTCAGGCTGCCGATTGCCGTGACTTTGTGAAGAGCAAACAGGAAGAGGAAGCTGTGCAGGCAGCGAAGAAGAGGAAGAGGCAGATAGCCTGGGGGTACGATGTCCGCCCGTTGTGTCTGTGTTTGCCGACGCCGCTCTCCTTGGTGAAGACGCGGCGTCAGAGGCTTAAATAAGAAGTTGTGTGGATGAAATGCGGACGGGGGACTTTTTAAAAGGTTTTACTGTTTTTGTTTTTTGCGTCTTGCAGGTTTGAGGCGAAGCAACGATGGGAAACCAAAAGCAATATGGGCTTCATGTGACGAAAACGATGAAAGTAACATTCTTCAGTTAATAAAATAAAAAAATAATAAATGTTTTTAAGCAGAATGATCGTGTTTCTTTGTATTCTCCTTGTATGTTTTGAAGGCATTACAGCAGCTGAATGTGACGGGGAAATGTCAGGCAGTCGGCTGTGAGAAAAACCAATCCAGAGTGTAGAAGAGAGAGAAAGAAAAAAAGACGAAGAAGCATTCAAATTAATTCCTAAGGCGCCCACTGGTGTCTGTATTGTGTTATTTTTCATTACATTTCAGTGATTTGAGTGCGCTGCCCCCCCCTCCCCTTCAAATTAAATTTGGTGTACATTACTGGATGATGCGTTTATTTATTGCTGTAAAGTGGGTTAATCATGAAGGCGCTTCTTTCTTCTGCTCAGGAAGAGAAAGGGAAGATTAGAGGGCTAATGCAATGTACAGGATAATGTGCGATCGGATTTGGGAGAGCAAAATGAAATCTGGCTGCTGTAAACTGTTTGGAGCGGTCGTAAACTACAAGTTGGATACAGAGACGCGGCTGCTGGCCCTCGCCCATGTTGGAAGGCGCTGCTTTGTCTCTCAGCCTCAACAACGGGCACGTGTTGTTGTTGTTTCCCCCCTCCAAGCCTACACTTGGTGCTCATTGTGTGCTGAGCTTCCTTCAGCATCTTCAGAGTTGTCGAAAATCCACCGATTCTAGTTGCCGCAGCTTTCATCTTCTTGGATCTGCAGCGTCTGCTTCCACTGGAGCTGCGTTCCTCTGAAACCCTCATTCAGACTAAAGGAAGTCTTAATTCCAAACAGCATGGAGGGATAGAAAGGAAGAAAAAAAAAAGCGCTAGAGAGATAATTACTTTATTTTTAATGATGACTTTTTTTTTTTTCGTCCCCAAAACACAGAAGATGATTGCTTTGCTTCAAGGTAATGAGAATGAAATTCAATTTAGTTAAGTTGTTTGCATCGCACGTGCTGGAGCGGTTTGCCCTGGGGTGAGGCGGGAACATAAACGACATCAGCAGAAAAACAAAAAACTCGCTGGACATTTGAGATTGAGAACCACCTGAGCTCCAGAAAACAAACCCAGACGGGAACCGAAAGGCGAAGTGCTCCGTGTGTCATTTCTGAGACGCTCTCAGTGGTTGAGAATTGCTGCTAATTAAACTGTTAATTATCTGGGTAATGAGAGGCAAGTTAAAACTGTGTTAGGCTCATCAAAGTGCAGCGTGGGATTTTCCCGTCTTTGATGACAGCTGTGAAGAATATATCTTAACTCGGGACTCGGGAAACATCAGAGATGCTTCATTAAAAGAATACTATGAGGACATAAAGGAAGAATATTGATGAACTTTTTAACAAACAAGTCATTTTAATCCTTTTCCAGACACCCCATTGTACCAAATTTTTTAAGTATTTTCCCAGATTTTGAAGCTAGATGGTCAAACATAAATGGTCTAACTTCAATCCCGACCTTTGATCAGTATTTCTAAGCGCTAGATGCCACTTTAAGAAAGTAAATCAGTGGTTTCTCATTCAACGCTCCATAGTTTTACCATTTTTTAAAACACTATACCTGTTTTCATGTCTGTTATGTGAATTTAAGGGTGTATAATAAGTTGTGGAGTCAAGATATATTAAGGAAAAGAGGAATCCTCAAATGAAATATATTAAAGGAGTAAACCGCATACTAAATTTCAAAGAAATAAGTTAAACATATACCTCCAGCCCCTTTTCACTGGGACCTGCTCTGTTTTTATTAGAACTGAAAATTGTGTGTGATCTTACATGTATTTGTGCCATTTTTTGGCTAAACATGTCTCCCACATGCATTACGTATATTTTGCAGGCCGTAGAAAATCCGCATGTGTCATAAAACGTGTATTGGTGATATAAAGAGAGAAAGCAGCGCATATGAGCTGTTAATGCGAAAATTTAAATAATAACCCCCCCAAAAAAAACATTTATATAAGAGTAGAAAAATTTGTTTCTTTTTTTGTTGGGTTAAGAGCATGTCTTAAGTATTTGAAAACAAAATGAGGAAGCGGCAAAGCACGATGCTACTTGCTGGTATTTGCAATTCGGGAACACCTTTCATTTTCTTCGTTGATTTTTTTAATTTTATTTCTGACCCCAGGACAGTGGACTACAACTCCTTAAACCACCACATTTGACCACAAATAATCACAGATTCCCCCAGCTGAGCTGTGGATCATTGCATTTCGTCCATAGTCACCATGGACCTGACAAACATGACCCATGGAGAGGTCAGAGCTCCCCATGCTCAGCGTCGTCCTGTTTGGTTTACCACTCTTCACCTTTTAATGGATTGAACGGCGCTCAGTGAGATGTTTAAAGCTTGGGACGAAATCATGTATTGTTCTCTTTCCACTTCACAACTATCTACACCTTTGTGTTGATCTTTTACATAAAATTCCAACAAAATACATGTTTTTGGTTGTAATGTGACAGAATATGAAAAAAAAAGTATATGAATACTTTTGCAAGCCGCTGGGTGTTTGGACTGTTGCGTCTCCAGATGCGGAGGCAAATAAACGCTTGGCAGTATTTAAAGTTTAGATAATAGGGGCTGCTTTAAATCAGCGGCTGTTAAAGCCCTACATGTGAATATTAGGTTTTATCAGCATGTCTGCTGATCAGCTTTCCAGCAATAAATCCCAAAACAATAAAGGCCTGCATGTTTTTCAACGTACAGAAGCCACGTTTTCATGCGTTCAAAGCTGGAAGATGTCAGCAGATCCCAGAGTGGCACTGCTGCGTATCAATAGCATCTTAGCATTAATCTCTTTGAGCGCAGCGTAACGCCCAGAGCGCACATGATTCTGCTTTTAAGCTGGAAAATCCACTTTTCGCTCTCGTCACATGAAGGAGTGGCTGTTTTTTTTTTTTTTTTAGCAGTTTGTTACTGGAGGCCAGTCTTAGCCCCTGACCCGGGCTGATTTGTTGTGCAATCCCGCAACAAATTCCTTGGGCACAACTTGAACCACCTCTAGCAAAAGTGTTCAGGATGGTTTAAAAACCCAACAACAACAATCCCATTAAGGGGCTGGGAGAACTGCTGTTGTACGAAAGGGGAGCATATGTTGCCGGTAACGAGACATCTGCCCTATCGCTCGATGCCATCGCTGTTGAGGAGAGGATTAACTGAAGCGAGATCTCTGAGATGCTGCTGATAAAGCCCGGAGATGGTAAAACACCTCACACTGGGCGCAGAGGACGCTGTGATTGTTTAGGAATTGTTACTCTTACATTTAGCCTGCTGGTACACAACAAGAAAAAACCTTTATGGGTCCATAAATATGCAAAGAAGACCATAAAAAAGAAGTCAATAGGGACTAACCCGTGCTGCCATTGTCAGGGTGGATAGAAAGATGTGAGCTCTGCAGCTGAGGGGACTCGATTTCCAGACTCAGGCAAAATCCCCCAAAACTTGCAAACATCTGTGCTTCACAGTAATGCTGATCACATACCTGTCACTAGCATAACGTGATACAGTTAGGTCTTGTACAATTTTAGGCATGTATTTGAGAAAACATACCAATAGTCACTTTTACATTACTTAAAATGATGACTATTTGAGAAAACTCTTGACAAAAGTGAAGATTTGAGAGATCGCTCCAATACTTACATGTTTGATTTCTAAGTCTACCGACTGTGCAAAAGTCACAGAATTATAATAATTTAAATAAACATTAGTAGTTGAATTTTTCTGCCTTAATATTGTTACTACTTACTCTGATTGTTGAAGTTACCCTTCAAAATTAATGCTAATGTTATATAAGTTTGATGCTAGTTATAGTTGGAGCTTAATTTTCCTTTTCTTGGGGTTGGAGCACATCAGAACCAGCGATCATACAACAATAGCAACTTTAAGAATGGTTTGTATCACCTTACGCATGTTTTTAAACTAGCTTTCTACTCCACAGAGTATGACCACTAGACAAGTTCTTGTTTCTTCTGTGCTTTTACTGATGTTATTGTTCATGTTTACCTCACTTGTATTTTTTTTTAATGTTTCTCTATTTTATTTTATGTTCATCTTGTTGTTTATCTGTACAGCACTTTGGTTTTAAAATGCTTTCTAAATGAATAAATTATAAATATGGTCTAACCAGATTCTATTTATCGTTGCATTTATACAATGTCAAACATTTGTTCTACTTTTCATGAACTCTTTAAAGCAACAACTAAAGAAGTTTCAGTTTTGGTCGATTTTGGGCGGTCCAGTCTGTGACGTTTTGCCTGAAGTAAGACTGCATTTCCCATGAGCACCATGGGGCATAGCCTGGTAAAATCCTGAACTCCCGGTGGCCTGCAGCTGGATTGAAGTACATTTCTGCTTCCAGTGTCTGTGTGAAGGAGGAATAGCGATGAGGTGATAAATCTAATTGTGGTGAAACAATGTCATATGATCATTTTGTGTGGCAGGGTTCCTGCCACCCTCCTCACAGTTGCTTAGCGCTGGTTAAAGCGATGACAGAGGTGTCATTCAATGAGCTGTAAGTCAATGTATGATCACAAAAGTTATGAAAATATTGTATGAAGGTTGAAAACTTACTTGGTGTTGCTTTAAAGGAATACAGCTACTCTACAAAATGGTAAAGATAATAGACATTAGGTCAAGGTGTGTGGATTGCAGTAATTGAGTGGTAATATATTTTATATATCTTTTATTTCTCATGCTGAAGCAATACTTGACCAACGGAGAAGAGTTTACACTGGGATACAAATGACCCCACCCCAAAAGGCTGAAGGTCACACAGACCAGGAAGCACAGGTGTGGTTGCACCTGATTTCATAATCGCAATATTTACCGATGTTATCACCTTCACAAGATGCTCTAATGTTGTGTAGCTCTCCAGACCTTTTGTTGTTTACACATACAGTAAAGACATAAAGTTGGACAGTTTAAACAAAGGCAAACGGATGTGCTATTTTTTATTTTTAATATTTTTTAAAAAGACTTTAGAGCATTGACCTGAGATCCTTGACAAGCTTATATAAGGGATATGACAGAGAATAGATCAGTGTAGGAGGCGTTCTGTCACGTCTCAAGTTCTTGTAATGTGTTGTTTTTTTTCTTTTCCTTGACGTATTTTGTTTGTCAACTCGAGGCCACTTTCTCTTCTGCATGCGAGTCTTCCGCAAAGTAATCGTCTGGCTGTGGGAGCGACAGGCAGAGTGGATGTTAACATATTCCTTGGCTTTTAATGACCTGCTTAATTCTGGCACGTCTGCAGCCCCCTCAGATGTTTAGCGGTTTTAATTAGCCTAATCGTCGCTCTCGAAAAAAGGCCACGGGGTTGTTTAATGGGTCATGTTTGTCAAGATGCACAGAATTATAACACAAAAGACATGCCATTTACTCAGCACCGCAGTCTTCCAGTCATTATGGGTGTCACAATTGATAATTAGAGAAAGAATTGATTCATCTGAAAGCTAAATTGAACCTCTGTGGTGTGAGTAAATTAGTTTGACAGTGTTTGGATGAGTGGTGTTTACACAGCGCGCCGCCGCTGCTGTCAACTGCAGCACAAGCTCGGTGCTATTTAAGGCGGCAGGGAGACACGGGGAATTACGTTGGTTCTAATATCGTAAAAACTTTTAAAAACACAGTTCCTCCAACGATGAAAGAATAAAAGAAAAAACCATGTAATGTGGGTTTCTTCGTCTCCAAAAATGCTTGGAAGGCATCAATGTTATCAGGCAGGGGTAACTCGTGGAACAAAAACATTTAAATGAACTTTCAATTAATACTCCTTCCCTTTTGCTATCAGGCAATGAAAACATTCCCACACATGAATATGCTGAGCATGCACTCATTTCATATGCGTCTTCATTCTACAAAGCACACAGGCCCATTTTATCCGAATGAATTATTAACAGAGTTAATGAATATTTCAGTTTTCTTTATGGGTCCATTTAACAGTCCCAGCAGAGGTAATGGCGCTTTAAGCAGCCCGAGTATCCGAGGAAAGCAGAGGGAAATGCCGTTTAGCTGACCAACCAGTCGGGCCGCTTTGTGCTCCCTCGGAATATTCAACAAAGATTAAATCAGAGATTATCTTTGAGAATTAGAGCATCAGCCTACCTGCTTTTATTTCGACACACATTACTGTATGTCGAGGAAAGTCTCAGCATGATCTGGAGCGACCAGAAAGGATTTGCAAAGACGAAACGGCTCTAATAGTCCAATTAACAAGAAGTTGCCGTATAACGAGCACTGGCTTATTGTACAGGAGGTAATTATTGCAAACCAAAGAAGGAACCATGGCATGTTTCCCAACAGGAGGAAAAAACGTTGCATTTTGTTTGACTGTTTCAGAGTTTTCACCTAAATTTGTTCCCCATAAATTTGGTCTGCATAAGAAATCTTCTTAGCAGTATCGTTTGGTCTTCTTAATGATTCCCATTAATATTACGATGACGCTCTGTTTAACTGCCTCGCCTTTGTCAACGAGAGCGTGGCGGTCTGCTTTACTTAAAAGCAGCACGTTTGCTACAAGACACACGAGGGACAAACCTTTCTCAAAGGCCAAATCTTCCTACGTATTTACTTGCATTTTTATTATAGTTAAATAAGATCATGGATGCGAACAGAAAGACTTCTGTCCCCACACAATTAAAACAAAGCCTCACATTTTTGTCTTTGACGGCCTCTTTCCTGGAGGACGACAAGTGAATGTTTTCTAATTGCCCAACATTCATAAGAAATATATAGAGAAGAAGCAACGTTGGTAAAGTTGGCATCTTGATACCTCTTATACCTCTTATAGTTAAGAAGAGGTAGAGAAGACAGCCTAATCCAGTTGGGGGAGGAAATCAGTCTTGACAGAGGGTTCTCCTTTGCTCTACCTTCATCATGTCTCACTCTACGGGTTTATTCTATTTCAGATTTTTTTACAGTTATGCTGCTATAGGCTTAGACTGCTGGAGGACAATCTGACCACTTCTCTCTCTGCTACTTTCTTCCTTTGTCCAATCTGCTTTAGTTACCGTTATTTCAACCTTATTAACCTTTTGTTTTCTCTTAGTGTTCTTCTCTCCATAGTAACCACACCTGGTCTGGCGTTCTGTTAGCTGAGACAGCTTCTTGGAGGAGAACATGGGCTGAGATGCTTCCAGTGACGCTCTACAACTGCTGCTATAAACTCTTTTTATTTCAGTTTCCTCTGCATCTATTTTAGTTTTTTCTCTCTTCAAACCTCCAGTCGGTCGTGGCAGATGGCTGCTTGTACCGAGCCTGGTTCTGCTGGAGGTTTCTTCCTGTTAAAGGGGAGTTTTTCCTCTCCACTGTCGCTACATGCATGCTCAGTATGAGGGATTGCTGTAAAGTCAAAGACAACACCAGCCATTGTTTCTGTCTGCTGATTCCAGAGGAGTGAATGCTGCAAGTCAATGACTCGATGCAATCTGCTGGGGTTCCTTAGATTGGAAACTCTCTTTGCTTATTATTTCTCTATGATTTGAATTGATTTTCTTGTAAAGTGCCTTGAGACCACATCTGTTGTAAGGTAGCGCTACATAAATAAACTGATTCTGGATTCATATTGGCTCACTGTTAAATTTAAACACTATAGAAATACTTCCTATATAGATTAGCAACTGTTAATAATTTAAAGCTGCAGTGAGCAACTTTTACAAAATTAGATTTTGAACCTATTTGTTAAAAGTCTGTCGCTTTGTCCCTAAAGTATAATATGAGGCAGGTAAGATGTGGACAAGTAGAGATCCTGTGTCGCCTCTCTGTGGTTTGGCTGCAGTTTACAGAACTACAGATTGTCCACAGATTATTTGTCTCACGTCATACCGTCATAACATGGTGGCAGTTTTACTCACTGCGATTTTAAGGAAATTGCAAATGTTCTTCCTTCTTGGCACTGAGAATAATCAAGTGTGTGCTCAGCTGTAATAGGTCGTTGCTTTAAACGTAGAAGAGCTTCAGTTCATACAACAATCCACCAATGATCTTGTCTGACAAAAAATTAGCGTAAACTAACGCTCACCGCTGCTGTGTTTGTAGACACTAATGCTTCCGCCTTGGAAGTTCGGTCTGAAAGTTCAGGCGGGCCCGATGAGCCGGGAGCCAATTTGTGTCCAAACCCCAAGGAACTCCAAAGTCTACCAACTAATTCCCACCATTCCACTTCCTCAAGACCTCAGCTCCACACAAAACAAAAGTGACACTCAGGAAAAAGAAAAAAAAAAATCAAAGAGACTTTAACATCTCTGCCAAGCATAATTCATTCATGTAGCATTTGAATGACAATAGACCACTTAACAGAGCTTAAATTATTTCTGAGCTACTCGACTGCCTTTGTGTTGTAACTGCGGACGATCATTAACGTCCGTGAGGTGATGTGGAGCGCCCTTATCTCGGCCTCGGCCCCTCAGAGTTAACTTTAGCCTGAAACTACGCAGCCGTGACGACAACTTTTTGTTTGCCCGCTTGTTCTTAGATAAATCGGAGTCGTTCCTTTTTAGATTGGAGCGTGACACAAAGGAATTGCAAAGCTTGTGTCATGTAAGGAGCTTTAGTTAAACACTGTAGGATCAGCTGGAGCAAAGAACAGTGTGACCTGTATGGAGGGGGCCCAGCAGAGTGGGAGACAACAGTTGTCTTAACAGAACCTGAGTTCAAACATCTAATTATAGATTTGGACTCAGCTGCATATTGAAGAGCGGCAACATTTCCATTAACATTTCTGACGGTGTAATCTCAACAATCTCAGGAATGTTGCAGTTTTATGTCGTTTTCCTTAAATCAGGAAGCATCAAAATCAGAAGACGAAGCTCCGTTCCTTTCTGACGCTCACACTTCCACACGTCATCACAACACTGGTTCTCAATGCCTTCCACCGATGCCTTTGCGGCTTTTCTTAGGAATACGGTATGTTGTGGTACTAAAGATCCGGATTATGTAGTGAAATGTTAGAAAATGGCAACTCAGGAGTTTATGACCCAGTTCCAATAGGGGGAGCTAATTGCTGCTGCCACTAGTTTGGTGGATTTGCGTGTTGGGGGTGGGGATTGCTGCTCTGCCTTGGGATTGAAGTTTCAAGGCGGAGCTACAGTTAAAATTTCAGGAGTTAGCATTTAGGTAGCCTCAAAATGTTATTTTAAGTTTGCCTGGTTGCTTGACATGCATGTATCATTATGTTATTGACTTGGACTGGTGGATGGTCCATTAGAACCGATGCAGATGAACCTTTAATGTTTAACAAGTTCAGTTTAAATTGACACCAAATGCATTCTTTTTGACATAGAAAGGAACAAACCAATGAAAAAAAAAAAGGTTCACAGATCAATAATACCTTAACTCACATTTAGTTTCTTGCTCTCCGGCAGACAGGTGCCAGAATCCTGCGCCGAGCGACCCATCGTTCCCGTCTTGTTCTCAGAGCAGTGATAAAACCACCGTAATGAGATTTTGCCATTAAGGAAGAAAAGAATGAAAAAGACCCCAGCCAACTGTACAGCTTACCACGGTAAAAGAGCTGAATGCTATCAAGGCAGAATTCAATCTTTGAATTGGACCCTCTTTGTCTGGCCATTGAATACCTCGCGCTATTTTCATAAAAAAAAGACCTCAATTTAATTAGTTCTCATATGTTGAAAAATTCATGAATCTCATGAAATCACAACTTCCGCCACTGTTGAGCCGGTGGTGTTCTACGATCCACATAAAAACCAAAAAAAAACTACTGTTTATGTGAATAAGACACTGCATGTTTACTTGATGGAAGAAAGCAAAGGCCCCAAACGGAGCGCTGAGCTTAGCATGGCCCTGCCAAAGGGGACCTCTCACCATCAACTTCAGTCTTATTAAACTCATTACCAACTCCAGCTAATTAATCAGAGACAGTGCCCTTTCTTGTTATGCTGGGAGGAAGCCCTGTGCTCTCCCGCCACCCCCACCCCCCCTCCCCATCTGCTCGCCTCTCCCCCCCCTTCCTCTTCCTTCTTCCCGCTTTGATTGAAGTCGGGGAATTGGTCATTTTCATGCATCATCTGGGCCGGCAGGATGGGAGGACAAGTAGTAATTACGTTAAACAAACAAAACCAAGATTGCTCGAGAAGCTACCTCTTTATTTAAGCTGGAGGAATCAGAAAGCAGGTTGAAAGCAAAACGGTTTCAAAACACGTTTGGTCAACCGCAACCCGCGGCTCAGCGTGGATAACGGAGCAGTACCAAAAACTGGGGCAAAAGGCTTTAATATTCAAGCTGTTTTGTGTGGACAGATTTAGCAAGGAACTTACTCGCTAAATCTAATACCAGGATGAAAACATTCAGGAGAACCCTACTCCAAATGTCGAGGCGTTTATGGTGGATTTCTTAAAAAAACCCATGCATAAGCAAAAAATATATATAAAAAAAACATCCTTCTAATGCTGTTTTAATTAAATAAAATGTTTTGCTTTGGTACAAAAACATAACTGTCAGTTTTGTTTAAACCAAATAAACCCCCACAACGTCTTGGTACTTTAATATCTATGTTTTTCTAAGGGAAGTACTGATAATATCTCCGTATTTAAACACAGCTGACCCCCAGTTTTTGCAGTAATTAGGAACAAATACCAGTGAATACCTACACTTTTTAAATAACGCTTAGAACCGCCTATATTAATAGGCAAACACAACATGTACCTTACGTAAATTCACAGAGGAAATCTAAACAATGCTCCAGCAGCTAACATACACAGGCTTCCTTATTTACAGCCAAACCGTAGCAAGGGAAATAAATGTTGCTACTGGATTGGCTGCTTTGAAAATGATTCTTTTAGATATGTTCATAATCGGCATATACTGAGTCCCAGGCCCTCTGCTGTGCTCTTCTATGGAAGCAGAGGTGGCGGTGGAAGAAGTTGACTAGACTGGGTACTTTGGATTTGTTTATTTAGTTTAGTTACATATCCTGCAAAAAACACAAAAACAATACTGACCCAATCAGATGTCACAAAAGGTATATATTTGAGTTATTTTTGTATTGATTGCTCTTGTGAGAGAATGACAATATCACAGAAATTATTACTCAAAAACACAGTTTTGCATAACACCACCCCTGTTAATTGCATAATTTGAAGGATATTATCATAGGAACCAAGCATATTAGCCACGCCCACATATATTTCTGAACAATACAACACTAAGATTTGTGTAAGCAACCATATACACTAATCCACAGCAAGAGGACAAGAAAGATGACTTTTGTTTCTTCCACACCAGAGAGAAAAAACATATTTTACCCATTTCTCTGTTCTCACAGATCACATGTTAGTCTTTTAAATTCAGCTAAATTCCCAGCGAGGTTTAGTTACCAAATCTAAACCCATGTTCCTACTTTGTTGTTGATTGGTGATGGTCAGAGAGGGTTGCATTCCAGACAACCGATTGGCATTAGATGGCAGCCAATGGTTCCCATGGAAATAGCATCATCCTCGATGTGCATGCTAACGGTTTTATTTACGTGTTAACAAATTCACTCAAAAGAGACTTCAAGGACACAATTCTAACAGATAAAGTCACTTCGTATGATAGTATGTACTGTGATCTGTCGATCAAAATTAATATAAAAGCTGTTACATCTTTACCTGAAACCAAAGCAGAACCCCAAACCCTCCATATGTGTTTGGTACACCAAAATAGGAAGGAACCGCATCATGTTACCGTCAGGACAAGCTGAACAGGACTCCACCTTTGTTCTGTTTGAGCACTGACATTGCTAAAAAGGGTACATGCTGACGGTGTTTTGTTAGCTGGCTGTAAATACCGAGCCTCAAACAGACCTTAATTAGACATTCATTAAGTCAGTCCATGCATGTAGTCACAGCCAAGGTGTTTAGTTTCTGCTCCGCACTAAGCCTTTCTCCCTGAGTGCCATTCTTCCTCAGCTAAACCTCGCCTCCAGTCCTCTCCTTCAGTCGCTTCCTCACTCTTTGTTCCTCTGCACATTTTACAGGCTCGTCTGACACTTTCTTCTCACTTCTGCGTATTTGATCACATTTCTTAAGTAACCGCAGCTGCTTACATCTGTAAAATGTTTTGATATCTTTCAACCTTTGATATGTTGGAGCTCTGTTGGAAAGTAAAATATTTTATCTAGACTGTCAGGTCCGGAGAATCCAGCCTGAGGTTAGAAAGAGGTCTGTGTCGAAAAAGCTCACAATACTCATTCTGCTATAACTCCGCTTTCCTGCTGTTCTGTCTGATTGTTGCGTCTTTGTCTTAGCTCCTCTAGAGAGGCTAATACAGACCCCCCCCCCTCATTTTTTTCTCCCTCTCCAATCTTACCAAATGCCAAGTGTAACTGGTGCCCTATTGCTCCTAATTAATGTGTGATTAAAGAGTGAAATACGGGATTCTACCAGCGATTTGTTTTTTTTGTTTTTTCTTCCAAGGAGTAAGAAATTAATCCCCTTTGGATCTTACAGAATCATTTAAGGATTCTCCTTGTTCTGTTTATCAAATAAACCAAGTAATTAGAGACTTTAGATAAGTAGGCTAAATTGATGCCCGCCCAGTGTCTTCCCCAGCTAGTGTTCGCTGATAGAAACAGCTGTGTTGCTCTGGTAATGTGCCGCATTATACTTGTCCAATAACAATGCCCTTTGTGTTTGCCAGGCGGGTAATTACGCTGGGGAGCCTCCTTGACCTTGGTAAGCGCATCTATCTTACTTGTGGATCAGTGTATGCCATTTCTTAACCTACAGAGATCCATCACGGTGGGGGTTTACCCACTTCCCATTGAGTGCAACTCACGGCACCAACTGCAATATTGCAAATATATGATTGTGCGCGATGCAACAGTGGAGTTATCCGGTCTGATGATACAAGCGAAGCCTCTGGCTATTAAATGCCGTAATCCTCTGCTGACCTATTGTAGATGTAGTGTATCTAGGAGAGCAGGGGAGTGATTTTTAAATTTTTTTTATGACTTTCAGCCAGCTTCCCAGGGGAGGGATCTTATCTCACTGTTTGCTTTTTATGCAGGTTGGTGTTCGAAAAGATCTTCAAATGTTGAAAAATTTGAATTGATGTCAATGTGACATGTATGGCGACTTCATCCTGCTCCGGTACCCCCCACCTCCCCACCTCTCTCCTATATTAGATGGGGCTGAACATTTCTGCTGTTGCATCAGTGTTTCTAACACGACACCTGCAGCAAGTGTCCAGTCCGAGACCTCAAACGGACGCTTTGAAGCCGAGCGGGAAGAGGCTTTTTAAGCGACTTCATCTTGTCCAGATGAAAGAGCGAGGACGCAGGTGTTGCAAACAAAAATTAGGCACGTTTGTGCCATTCTCAGGGCACCACGCAACAGTTTGGGTTTTATTTTGAGCTCTTGCTGTGTCAGTAATGGTCCTCATACCTAAATTGGCTCCCAAACTGAGCAACACAAATTAAACAAGGTACCATCGTTTCTGGACTTTAACTATTTTCCCAAATGTTTCTGAAACGGTGTGGATGCAAACATATGGTTTCGAAGGAAAGACAACTAACTTCCTGGCGTCATATTTAAAAAGCCATCACAGCGCTAACACAGAGATTTAGTGACTAAATAATCAAAGGCAAAGGTTTTGAAGAGTTCTTCACTTGGATTTTAATTCAAAAATTGACAACATTTGCAGAGTTGGCATCTTTTTTATTAGCATGCATGAATTCAGTTGAAGATTTTTACATTTTACACCTCTTATTAGGGCTGCACAATGAATCATATTTTAATTGTGGTCACGATTTTGGTGGCCACAATTAAATTAACTTGATCGTCAATGATATTTACATAACAAATGTGAACTCTGCTACAGTTCCTGCATCTCTAATCACATGTTCTCAACCAGAAGTCCGCCAACCACCTGCACACCTTTCAGTAAACGAGGAGTAACTATCGCGGCATAATTGTGCCAAAACTATGCGAGCGTAACAACACATCTGAACGCGTGCACACACTTTATGACACCGCCATAAGTATAGGACACCTCGAGTTCAACAGAAGCCCATCATGTTGACTGGCGAAGAAACGGCTGCATGTGAGAAGCTTGGGTCACATCCACATCCATTGTCTGGAGTTGTTTCTGATTTAGGGTGAGCGACATAAAACAGGAAGAACTTATATGCAAAGAGTGCAACAGAGTTGTGTCTGCCCTGCAGAATAACACAACTAACTTATTAAACCACCTGAACAAGCATCCCAGGTATAAATACGAGGTATGCATGAAGGCTAAAAGTGGATCTCAAGGTCTCAAGTGGACATGTTGACCCAGTTAGGATCACATTAATGTTTCTATTTGCTGAATTGAAGTAGTTTGTGACCCACCTTGTTTTACTGGCCTTTTCAAATGAGCCCACAAATTATCCATGAGACTTAGATGTGGACTTATGTAAATGTGACTGATGATAAAAATTAAGATTTCTAGATTCCCCCAATATTTTAAATCCTCAAGCACCAAAACAACATAAATGAGGTAGTGGAAATGCATCTCTAAAACAGGTTGGTAGAGACTATAAGGTCGAATCCATATAACTTCATCACTGAGGCATCTAATAATAAAGAAAGTGGGCACAACTAATTAAAAAAAGCTAGTTGAGCTAAATCTATAGCACTAATTATTAATATTAGATCTGCTAAAGTACTAAACCTAAATTTTGTTAAGCGGCAGCTAATGTGTAAGAATGAAGGGCTAAAAATGCTAATTTTAACGATGCACAAACTGTATCAGTGGTGCAAATAACAAAACATACCATCATAGGATTACACGCTTACATCTGTTTTTGCATTTCATGAACTGATTCTTTGGAGGCAACCTTTCACTCAAGGTCAACACTTTATCCCTCAGGGTCGACATTTTATTTACAGAAAACTGAATTAATATTTGGTAATCAAAATTAATTTAGGATGATAAAGTGTACTAAACATTTCCAAAGTTACAAAAACGCTACTGCGTTAAGCAAGAAATGAGATTTGCTATTTGTTGATTAGTGCACGTCTGCATACAACTAAAGGTTTGATTTAAAGCAACACTAACAAAGTTTCAGTTGCAGTAGATTTTGGCGGCCCACTGTGTTTTGCCTGAAGGAAGACTGCATTTCCCATTAGAACCAGCGCATAAAATCCTGATTTCCCGGTCGCCTGCAGTTGAAGTACATTTATGTCTCCAGTGTGAAGGATGAATAGCGATGAGGTGATGAATCTAATTGTGGTTAAACAATGTCATATGATGATGTCGAAAATAAGAAACGGGGGAAGTGACGTAGGCTGTAAAGCAGTCAGCACATTAGTAGTTGTTTTGTACAGCAGGGTTCCTGCCACCCTCCTAAAAGTTGCTTAGTGCTGGTTAAACCGATACGGACCCCCTCGGGCCATGACAGAGGTTTCATTCAATAAGCTGTAAGTCGACGTATGATCACAATAAAAAAAGTAACTTAGTGTAGCTTTACGCTTTGTTTAAATTCATATCTTATTACCCACACACACATTCACACTTAATAGTTTGTTTTATCTTTTTATATCAGGAAAAAATAAAACATTTCTGATTTCTGACCTCAATAACAGTAAAGCTGTGCCCAGATTTTTAGACATGAGCATCACCAGTGGACGTGGCTTATGTGAGCGTGAATCTAGAAACTGTGAGTGCAAAGTCTTGTGAATACAACTGTAGTTCTCTATGAATACGAACTCTTCCTGTCACTGTGGACACAAATTCAAGTTTTTATTGTTAAAGTGACGTCACAGGGCAGAGTAATCGGTCCATGATCACATCACCCGGTCCACTGTCCTCTGGCCATCTTTGAATTGGAGCGGGCTGTGTTTGATGTGATCGCTGATCGATTACTCTGCCCTGTGACGTCATCGTAACAACTTTTTACTCACACCCACAAAGTTGAATTTGTTTACACAGAGAAAGGAAGAGTTCGTAGTCGTAAAAATTAAGAGTTGTATTCATAAGACTTTGCACTGACAGCTTTTAGATCCACATTCCAACTCTGCACAATTTCTCAGACTCACAAATATTTCAGTTCTGGGTACATCAACTGTATCGACAAATAAATACGAATGTTAGAGTTGTGCATACACCTTTTTGACAGCAATCTTACTCCATAGTGTTTTAAAGAGCATGCGATATCCTGGAAAAAATCAATATATATGTTGATCACAGTTAACTTAGGATCTAAACATTCTACGTAATCCAGAAGGAAACACAAGAGAACATCCATGTCTGTAGTGTTTTACACAACACTGCTAGAACAGCTGGACAGAGATTTACATTTAATTTATTTATCTCACTTTTTCTCCTCGATTTATAACTTTTTTTGTGTGTGCTGTAGTAATAAAACACCAAATCGTTTGTGCAGGTTTCTGGATGTGTTCCAGAAGACCTTTTACTGCTGAAGTTGGTCTATGGTTTAAGGAGAGCAGCAGTCGTGAAGGATGCTTCTCGTGCAGCACCACTTTTGCACAAAAAAAAAACATGTAGGGGATTTGCATTGAATGCTGCATTCTTTACACAATTTTTACAATGCATGAAAGCAACCACATGGAAATACGCACATTTCAATGAGATGGCTAAGCCGGGAGGAACTCACATTCTGCAGCTTTTTGAGCCATTCACAAGCTACTTTAATTAGTAAGCAAGCTGCATAAACAAGACCCTTCTGTTGGTGAAGTCCCGTTTCGGTCTTAAACCTTGGATTGTTCTGTCTTATATGAGCTATGGTCTTCATTTAAAAGTCCCAAAACACAAACAATTTCCTCAGGTGGAATATTTTTGATTTCTTCTTTTAAAGAAGTTGTTAAAAATGTGCTCAAAAGAACGTTGATTTTTAAAAATGATTTAAAAAAATACTAATGATACTTATACGAGAGGAATCAGTGGCTAAGCATGTTTACGTGTTTGTTATTAGTATTTGCTTGGTTTCTTTCCTTCTTTAGCACCTCTTCATTTATTCCTGACGTCTCTTTCTGGACTCACAGTCTTTTATAGTTTTCTTCCCAGCATGGAGCGTTCCTCTAATTAGATCAGCAGTTATGGCTTGGATTAAGTGGCAGAGAGCCATGCAGTCCTTTTGACCATGGTCGCTATTTCTACTCCTCATTTTCAAAGTTATGTGCTTAATACCCCCCCACCCCCACACACACACGCACACACTCTTTCTTCCTCCTTGCTTTACATTATACACAGCAGGAGGAAGAGAGACACAAACAATGTTAATCTCTTGTTTGCTGGCAGTCCATTACAAAGGAGTAAAGCAGGGGTTTTTCTTCTGCTGCGCTGCAAACACTCAAAATTCAGCATTGTCCATTACCTCTTAAACGCAGCTGATAACAGGCATCATTAATTAAACCATGGGAGTAAGTGGGGTTACGTAAATTGAAATTAATAATCGGACCTAAACAGAAATAGAATGAGCGTTTCCCAATTGTTTCCTCGCAAACTCCCAGACATAGATTAAAGGAGGTTTTCCTCCTTGCTTCCCCCTGTGAGGTTTCCACCAATCCAAGAGAAAGGTTTAGTCATGGAGTGCTCCTTTAATTTGTTTGCCACATTTTTTTGCATGTTCTCAGAAGAGAAAAAAAAGATCAAGTAGGCATTTAATTACTTTAAGAAAATAAATCACTTCCCAGTGCCGCTGCCGCCACGTCTGTTGCACATAAGCTGCACAAACAAAAACCGACACGGTTTTGGGACTTCAGGTTAAGTTTATATAGTCAAAATAAAACAAAGTTCTCACACAAAGCATCATAGGAAAATTCCAATGTATATGCTGAACACAGCAGTGACTTGAGGTCAAAGGAGGCAGGAGAGGATGTGCAAGTGAAATAGATAAGTAAGAAATACTTAGTAGAAACAATGACAGAAGAAAATCAGTTTTTCCAGCTTGAGTTTGCTTTTAGTTTCATTTCAGCGTGGTTATGATCAAAAATAAATTGATGCATTATCTGTTACATATTGTACATGTTCCTCACCTCTGGGGGCGCTGTTTCAAATTGTGAATGAAGCAGGTGGTCCGTGTTCATTTCTGTCTCTCATTATATCGGCAACAATTTACTTTACATGTGCACATGCAAATGTTCCACTATCATAAAAAAAAAACAACAACGATAATTATTGATTTGTGATCAGCAATAAATGCAGGATGGTGCAGGAAGTGCCAGGCAATGCTCAACCCCACAGAACCAAACCCCATCAGAAAACACAAGAGAACATTAAAGCAGTAAGACGTAGGATGAATGCATGCAGGGACTTCATCTGCAAGTAAATGAAACAATTACACTCAAAATTAAAATTGCAAGCCATGAATTTCACACTATTTCATTGAAGCATTCAGATTATCTTACTGAAATAGCATTTGATAACAAAGTTGATTAATACAATCAAAGATTTAATCTAGTGGAAAAAAAAAGAAGGTCTCTGCCAAACAACAAAAAAACAGGTTCTTATCCGTGCATATCGATGGAAAGTTTAAAGGAAGGAAAAACTGTGGTTGAAATATTTATTGCACACACAGCAGAGACACCTGCAGCCCTGAGGAGGTTGGGAAGCAATTGTTGTCATTCTCAACACACAGATGTGTATTCAGGATCATTGTTGCATTATTACTGGTAAAAACTTCACCTGAATCAGAAACGGGATCAAAGCATCTTACGTAGTATAAAGAAACGAAGGATTAAACTGTTGCTCAGAGGTTCATATTTCGTTGTTCAGTTCGAAGTAAATGTTGCATTTCAGAGTGAAGTTTTCACAGTTAGTCATGATTTGGGAAACAACGTCATCTGCTGCTGCTGTTGGTTTGTTGGGTTTTATCAAGTCCAAAAATCAGAACATTTCAGAACACTTCCTACTTTCCTCCTCCTGATAAGCTTTATGGAGTTGCTGGTTTCATTTCCCCTTTTGCCAACACAACCAAAGATACATGGCTCAGTTCTCGTGGTGGTTCTGTGTTTGATCGTTCATCAAACTGGCCCCAGTAGCACCACAATGAGAGTCTACGATCTATTGTCAAGAGGAAGACGAGACAACTGAACACACGACACAGACGATCTGAAGGTGACTAACACAGGAACATGGACTTCCTGGACAGAACCAGAAGCTGTAAGAGCCCTGCAGCATTGATGGAGTACATTAATTCATTTAAATGGAGCCCTGACCAACTATTGATTATGCAGCCTGCACAGAAGATGGAATATAAGTTATGAAAAATCACCCAAAAATAAACATTTTGGGTTC
>JAVLVB010000251.1:91721-176212 GCA_032876305.1 Orestias chungarensis | reverse complement strand
GGGGGGGGGGGGGGGGGGGTCAGGCAAATACTTCTGCTGTGCCTCGTAAACGCTCCGCCATGTGCTCCTGTTAGTGAGAGTGAGCGCCCGGTCAGGCCGTGGAGATTACTGGCGAAGGCTGATTTTGGCCCCTGAGGCAGCGGCCAGGCTGGGAACATGTGGCAGCTCATATGTGCTAATAAGCACCTGTGGAGAGGGAGGAGGAGGAGGTGGAGGAGCAGGACGAGGAGGAAGAAAAAACCCCTGCAGGGCTCGACAGGCGTGCCACCTGCACAGACCTCCACAGTGCCTCTGACTCACGGAGGAAAACCTGACAAACGTAACAAGCGATCCTCATCTGGAGATAACTGGGTTTACTTTTAACTGGTTATCAGTGATTATTTCTGCAGTTCCTACAAATAAAAATGAAGGGAAAATATAAGGAGCTAGATCTGGTCTGTGTGTATATGTGTCTCTTGTGATGACTTTGAGGCCCATTCCCACTCTGATGACTACCTGTGTCATCTGATCTGATATCAATATTGTATATCTGTCCGATATCACCAAAAATATGACATCAATTACATACGCCTTGCATCTAAAATCTCCGCTTATGGCTCTTTAATACGGCTTATTTTATTTTATTACATGTACCAACAAGTGGAAGTCAGTCGCTGTAAACTACTGTTCTTTATTTGAGTAACATCAAGACCTTTCTACCCTTTCAGACTATAGAAGTAAAAAAAACATGCATGATGCCGTGTTTGGTGTCGTGTTGGGTCAATATCGGCGTCCTATCGGAAATAAAAATACGGGTATCGGGACACTCGTACTGATGACTCCTAAAGTAGGAGCGGCACGTCCCTGGATGATTAGTTCATCTACCCGTCGCAGCTTTTACATCTGAGGAGTTTTAGTGCACATTTGTCACTTAAGTGATCGTAATTGAACGTAATTAAAGTAAAATATTTAAAAACTGTGTACAAAATATAAAAGGTGCAAAAGACAAACTAGAAGAAAATACTAAAATAGGGATTTTAAATATTTACATCCTGACATACGGATCAAACATTTTTGCTGGGGCTAAACAAAGTAAAAATGAACACATTGAAAAAAAAAGTTTGATTTTAAATCGATGGAAAATATCAAAACTATTCGGGAGAAAACGCAGTTTTTGAAGCTGAAATAAGTCGTTCTAACGCTACTCGACATGCAGTTGGCGCTCATGCGGCTACAGCTGATTGGTGCAAAGGAGCAAAGCTAACGACAGCTGTTGGTGTTGGCTTGTGTGGGCTGTTGTGCTAAGATAGTTTCCACTGTGCAAAATAATGCAGCAGCATATATTAGCATTTCTTGTTTTTGGGAAGGGAAATTATTTAAAATATGAATTATATTAAAGAAGCAGAAGAAAACGACAGAATCTGAAATATTAATGTCTAATTTCAGCTTTTTGGATTTCACTCTTTCCTGCAGCTTTAAACAGCTTTAAAAAGCCTCACCGGAGTGCAAATGTAAGACCCTCCAGTCAACTCCAGTAAATTTGAATAAAACTGTCTGAATGAGTTAAAGACCTGCAATGTTTTTGGTACAAAAACCCAAACAGTAATTATGAGCGCTGTAATATATTTCCTTAAGTACACTAACCGGACGAATTAAAACACTCACTGATGCAAAACAACTTCTGAAATGTGTCATAAGTAGCACATTCAGATGTGCGGAGACTCGCATCAAAGTCTCGCTTGTTCTGATTTGATAGGGTGTGTGTGTGTGTGTGTGTGTGTGTGTGTGTGTGTGTGCAGCCTTCGTCTCGTCAAAAACGGTGCACAGCTGCTTACGAGGAATGCCAGAGCTAAAAGAAGACATTGTGGGAGAACGCTTTCCTGTCTGCGCTGCGAAAGCGTTCAAACAAACACAGGAATTTATGGTTTAATGTGTTTCTTGTGACCACCGGTTGTCAGAAAGTTAATCAAAAACTTGTGCTTAACTTGTTTTGCTTGTTTCTTCTTCAAATGATGATTAGAACAGTTTAAACCGTCCCATCATTGACCGTACAACCACATCCGCACAAGCCGTTTGGTTGTTACTTTCAGTTTGAGAAATCATAAGCAAGTATTTGCTGATGTGACCGTTATCAGACGCTATGGCCGAGCACAAATGATGTCCTCACATTCTCCGTGGGTAATGTGTCTTAACAGCACATGTTTGTATGTGTGAGAAACGAGCAAACACCGACGTGTTGACTTAAAGAATCGACCGTCGGAGCCTCGCTCTCTTGCCCTCCCATGCGAGAGCTCAGCAAACCACATTAAAACCTGCAAGTATTTAGAAAACATGCATGTCTATAATCTGCCTCGAGCCATGAGTGATGTACTTGTACGTTTTATACGGACAAACACAGAGTTAATCGGCCAGCGATGATTTACGGCATTTCATATTTTTCACATCTGTACTCCATATAACCAGGATTATTTAAGGCAGCACTTCACTGCTGTCTGCGAACTTCACAGACAATCGGACCGTCTCGCCGCAGAGATCATCCTCGGTTCAGACAAGGGAATCGATAGATGTACAGCGCCCCCCCTGGTAAAGATTTTAAAATGTAGCTCTTATTGCTAAAAGATTTATCAAAATAAATAAATAAAAAATTCAAGGTTTGATTTAACTGTATTTATTCGTCTTTTGATCCTGTTTTATATTTTCTCTTTTCAAGTTTAAAAAAGATCAATTTTCTACACAGGTCTGACCAGTAAAAAATATAATATATTACAATATTAACATTTTTATTTTAAAATTTGGCTGCACGGGAGAGAAGTTGCTAAAACTGTTGCTCTGCATCGAGAACTTCCTGGGTTTAAATCCTTTTTTGGGGGGCCTTTCCGAATGGGGTTTGCAAGGGGGTTTTCTCTGGGTACTCTAGCTTCAGTCTTAAAACACGATTGCCTGAGTGTGTGTTTTCCTATCAGTTAAGGTCATATTTGTGTCCCATGAATGGTTTCAACTAGGTGATTATGGCTAGTGTGACAAATAAATTTGAAGATCACTGATTTTTCTAGTTGGAGTTCAGGTGGCGTTTAACAAATGCCACATGGTTGTGTTTGTGACGGTAGGACAGAAAACACAATGTGATCTGACAGTTGTCAGAAAGACTCGGTTTCCCTTGAGATATCCACTCTTTGCTGCAGTTTTGTAACGGTGAGTTGCTCGCCGTTCTTTTAACATTTTATCTTCTTATCCTCCTGGAAGCGAGGCGTGTTGGTCAGAAAAAAAAACTTCTGTCCTCACAAATTAGTCACAGTTTCAATAATTCCTTTAACTGTCATAGAAAACTTTAGGTCTGTAGGGATTTTCTTGCAGCTTTTTCCACACTAAAGTTTATCAACTGCCTTATTTCCATTTTGAAGAGAAATGGGCATTTCGGTCTGGTAATTTTTACATCCATGGAAAATATTCAATTATAGATTCCCAATTCAAATTCCCGGACACTTTTATCAATTTATAAAGTAAAAATAAAAATAAATGTATTTTATGGGAGATGTGAACAAACCAAATAACTTTAGCATTAAATATTTAGCTAAAAATTAAGTGAAAGCATTATTTTATTTCTACATTTTACCGATTAGGATTATGGTGCAAGCAATATGAGAAGAATTTATTTTAAGGCTTTTTATTTAACATTTGTACCGACAGTGCCAAAAAATGAAAAAGTCACGAAACTGCAACTTCATGGTAACTTTACTCAAACACACTTGAAATGACTCATCGCTCCTCAGGCAATCCTAGATGCTCAACACAGGCAAGTGGATGAAATACATTTATATTAATTTCTTTCCAAAATTAGAATCATTTAAACTTTTATCCAGACTCCATGACATCCTTAATCAAAATTATCCCGTACAGAACCGTGCCAATTCTTATTTTCAAAAAGTTTGTTGAGATGCCGGTAATAAAATTTCCAATTTACATTTTAATTGAACAACAGAACATTTGCGGTTGAGGCCGATATTAATTTTCAATGCCGTTTGAGGAAATGAGTCTTTGTCAGCACAAGAGTTATCAAAGCACATTATAAGATACAGCAAACGTTTCCGCTCCGAACCGTCGCGGCTCCGTGCAGGAAACGGCACGAATGTACACACACTTCATTAATGAAATGTATTCACATCCTCAGCAAATTATACAGTTTAGTTCTCCAGCGCGACTCGTTTTTTAGGGAACAGTGAACAAGTTATCTAGTATTTCATTTTCCCTGCCAACGTTTTCACCGTGCGAACGCTGACTTTGTCTGACGTTGACGGTTCACGACGCTCCTGCTCTCTGCACCTGAAGAGATACAGACACAATTAACTGCATGGACAGATTTTTACCTTTAAGCAGACGTGCGGAGGAAAACATCAGGTCTGTTCCAGTTCACACCAGCTCTGCTCTTATGGACAACGAGTTGCTTTAATGGAAACAACGCCTACATGATAACATTCGCGACCTCGGATGGTTTACTTTTGTCTCAATCCTACTCCAGGTGAGTTAAAACTCCGTGTTTATGCAAAGAGAAATAAATAAAACCCAACCGGGGGATAATCGCCCGAGTTTGAACGACACTTGTTAGGTTTTAGTGGGAGCCGCAGTATTCCGCTTCAGACGCAAAATAAGACCCACACATCTCAAATCCCCTCTCCAAGACCCCCGTGGGCTTTTGCCCTTTGAAGGACCACGAGTCTTTGATAACGACTACATGTTTTAGACTAGTGACAACCCCTGCCCCCCTCCACCAGCTCCTTCCTAAACTTCTAATAAATAGCTTCAAACATAAGGGATCCCAAATGAGCTCTTTGAGTAGAAGTGGGCATTGCAAGAGCATGAGATCAACCCCTGGATTATTCTTCCCCTCGCTGAAAAGCAGCCCTCTCCAGGCCCCGGCCCGGGCTATAATACCCATTGGTCGCCACAAGGAACACTATTCGGATTAAGTGGTGCCCCTTTCATACAAGCAACAAGTGACAAAGGGGGAGATTGGGCAACTAACCTGCTGTTTAGATAAATAAAGGTACTCTATCAGCTCTAATAATTGCTAACCCCCTTTCCTCTCGGCCCATTGTCCGCTGACAAGTGCTGCTTGGCCTCCTTCTAATTGCTGACAGATTTGATTTTTCAGCAGCAAAGGGGGATCTGTTTGTGGCCTCTGCATGTAGTAGTTACTCTCTCCCAGAATCGCTCTAACGACACCTATTCTCTGCCATCCTTTTTTGCTAAAAGTAAATCCCCGTGTCTCTCTTAACGACTTGAGAAAATAAGTGTTTTTGTTGTTGTTGTTTTTTTACGTTTCCAGTCAGCATGACGACCGATCAGTGATGTTAACACAAAATCTTTTAAATGAACTAATACGTCCACGCAGTTTTTGCACAGGATGTTTCTCATTCTTGTCTGTCTTTAAAAAGTGACAACCTATTAATATTGATTAGGTCAGGCAATCTGTTAGAATAAAAAAAAACAATTTCCCAACAGCCAAGAGTTTTTCTTTCAACTAAGAATAAAGAAAAGTGAAGCAGACGACTTTCAGCCAGGAGACTGGTATTGTGCAGCAGCAGGTGGGGGAGGGGAAGAGCCGTGTTTTTTTCTGTTTTCTGCTTTAATGAACACTACGAATTATTGAATCAGAAAGGTTGGTCGGAAACTGAACATCTCTAAATTAACATCCTCGGTTTTCACTAGAAGGTTTTTACTTTCGCTTTTTGGCTTTGGAAAATGGAAACAAGTTTGCTCAATACGTTTTGATGCTCGCTAAAGCTCTGTTAAACTTCAACGTCTGACGAAATTACGTAAAGAAGTAAATAAAAACGCACATAATTTTTATTTTCTTTTTAGTAATATTTTTATGCTTTGCTCAAAATTCACATGTAAAATTGGATGGAATCATTGCTTAAGCATCATAAAGTAGGTTTATTGTATATAGATATCATTGTAAATGGTTTAAGTAGTCCTTAACTAATTTTACCTGGAAAGAGACACCGAATATGGTAAGATAAGAGACACCAAGATGAAGACGTTGATGATCTCCACATGTGTTTGTGGTTAACGTTCAAGATTTCTATTTAAACTAAACACGGATGAAGCAAAAAGGTCAAAACACATCCGGGTGTTTTTATGGATAACTCAGAAACTGGATCCCCCCTAACTGCCACATGATTCATTTCCAGGAAGTGACTGAAGAAAAGAGAAATCCAACATCAGAGAACGGCTTCGGCCAAGTCTGCGGATCTTAAATGAGGTTTTTAAAAGAGGAATTAAATCAGATATGTTATAAAACCGAGCGTGGAGAAAACCCGCCGTAAATGAGAGTCTCTGTAGGTGTTTTACATACATCTGGTAACCAGGACGTCAAAATGTGGGCGCAGATGATTTAAGACCAAACTCCTGGTGCGTTATTAAAAAGTGAGGGTAAACATGAAAAAAGGAAAGAACCGAAGCTGACAAAGACAAAAGGAGTTTGACAGTTTCTGTTTGAGGTGGCCGCTTCCTTGTGAGGTTGTTATCTGGCCTAGCCGTTGTAATTATAAAACAGCACATGCTTTATTCCAGCACAACAGCCTTGATAGTAAACAATGATCGTTATTATGTGGGGCAAAAAATCACGCGTTCATTAGGGGAATTTTTTTTTTTTGTGTGAAGCAAGGATTTTCTTTTTTAACTTTAGTTTTAAATGTGTGTGTAACCTTTTTTTGATTTTCTTTGTTTCTCGGGTCCCCCAACAAGAGCCCTCAAGCTTTCTCCTCTCCTCTGGCCTGCAGGCTGCATGTAATGAGCGCCAGTTCCCCCGTGGGAGAGCTAGAGGGCTCTCTCCAGCCCAGGAGGGCCTCCACCATCACACTCACAACGTTTAAAAGCTAATTATCCCAGGAACAAAAACTACACTTCATTTTCTTTTTTTTCACTTAACACAATTAGTCATAAACTGCATTTCCGAGTTTCTAAGTCTACACAGGCTCCTATTCTGCCACAATTATTCATAGTTTCATGTTTGTATCACATTCAAGTTTCAAAGCAAACATATTTTCTATGCTGGTGTCTGTGTTAATCATCCCACCCACACATTTCATGGATTAGTCATTCACATTGCGGGAAACATGAACCGGAGTGCGGCTCTGCCAACTATATGCATACATATTATCCAGAATATTTCTATTGGGGAGTTTGAAAGGGCTAGGTAGGTACTATATATACACAGAGAGGAAGAGAGAGAGAGAATCAATGACTCCTAATCCACTCAACTACAGGCTCATATAATTATGCATTTCATAAATGATTAGCAAAATACAGGAATATTTAATCCTGCTTTGCATTGATGTGCTTTAAACAACGCTTAGGTACAGCAGAGCACACAGGCAGCAAATTGGGCTTTCTACTGGAAAATAGCATATTTGTGGCAAAAGCCGGATTTGAATGTGACCTTTTTCACAAGCATTAGAGCAGTTTTAAACACATTTGTAATTGAAAATGGGGAACTATTTGCAAATAGATGGAAAGGCTTGGAACATACTGTACGGTGGCTGCATCCAAATCAATTCAGCCCCATTTAGGTTCTTTATGAGCTCATTCAAAGAATGCTGCATCTCTCTTTAAATGTCATTTGTTTGTTGGCGATCTTATGTTTACCTGACAGAGACATAAACTAGTCTTTTTTTACTCAAGTCAAATCTTTAAGGAGCTTGTCCAAGTCACGTCCTCGAGAGTCCTCGAGAGAAAAGTACAAGGCAAGTCCGAAGTGTTTGAGGCAAAGTGTTTAACTGGAATCACGTCTAAAGTAAGTTGCAATCTTTGAGAACCAACTTTAGCTTGACTTACCTGTTTTTGAGAGGCCAGTCTAAGTAAGAGAAATCTTTGACTGATGAGTCCAAGTCATGTCCCTATAAGAACAAGTCCAAAACAGACTTATGTCCAAGTGCAAGTCTCAGGTTTTTAAGGGCGATGTCCAAAATGAAATACTTTGACATTAAGTCCAAAGCAAATCCTAATTGCTTGAGGGACGCAGTTTAAACCAAGCCCCAATATTTAAAGGGTAAGGTTTACATTTATAAGTGAGCATTTACCGGACATTTTTATCCAAAGCAACTTACAAAAACGGCCTAAACATTAAAGTAACAAAATCAAAGGCAAGACCAAATTTTTTGAGGTGCAAGTTTAGGTCAAGATCGCAAATGTTTCCAGAGGAAGTCTAAGTTGCATCACAACGTTTGTGAGCGGCAGGTCTGAAGTCCCAATCTTTAAGCTTGAGTCACATGTTTCTGAGTACCCAGTCTATGTCGAGCCACAAATCTTGGGCCGGAATGTCCAAGTCAAGTCCCGATCTGAAGAGCAAGTTCAAAACAGACTTTTAATACAAACATGTCCAATCTTTGAGGGATGCAGTCTAAATCAAGCCCCATTATTTAAGGAGCAAATTGTTAGAGATGTACAGTAGTTACATGGTTTTAAGGGGCAATTACTAATCATGTTCAGGTCTTAAAGCAAATTTAAACCAAGTCACATGTATTGGAAAAGGAAGTCCTCGGAAAGTTACAAATCAAATGTAGCATGGACCCTCATTTTTGCGGCCCACATATAACTTAGGACTAAAATATTTAAGGGAAAAGCCCAAGTCAACTCTCAAGCCTTTTAAGGGCAATTTCAAATAAACTTTTACCTATTTCCAACTGAAGTCTTACGTCTTGAGTGGTGGATTAGCAAGTCAAAGTGACTTTCTTTGGCATCTTATTGAAAAGACTCCAAAGTAAGGGAAGGTAAGAAGGAACCCACTGGGATTTTTTTTGTGAATGCATCAATTTTTGCAACCTTGAAACCAGTTCTCTTCATATTCTTACTTTGGACTCATGAGACAGAACCAGAGGTTTTAGATCAGAAACATCAGCTCTACATTGATGAACGATGGTTTTAATGCAAATATAATATACTCAGATGAAACTAAATAACTGATGCGAGTAATCGATTACCAGTAAACGTATGTGCATCTTTATTTACTGCAACATAACTGACATGATCATCGGTTTGTGAAGGAAAAGAGACGCATGCCTGCTTTTAAATCAGCCCCAGCTCTGAGCCAGCTGTAACAGAGCTGTGTCCTATACCTTTTTGAACGTATCAATACAGTTCCAGCAAAGGTCAGGACTGCCAATCACAAATGTCAACTCCGCTTAATGTCATCAGAGTAACCTTTTGTGGTTAAAATGACACAAAAATGAGACGATTCTTCAGCATTTTTCCGTCAAAGACCTTGACCTTTGATGTCACATCGTACAATGTGACAATTGTCACCACGCCATCAACCAGACGAGGGAGACTGCTTCCTAATATCCTATGTATGTTCAGTAAATTAGAAGATGTATTTCAAGGAGGCTTGTTTCTTAGATTTAAAGTAATTAAAAAAAAACTTTAGGCAGTTATTAAACTTATTTTTTTCAAACCCACTTATCTGCATTGGAATAGTTTTATTGGTCCGATGTAATGTTGTCATCCTAAATACTGTTATTACTTGTTGCAAGCAGATGATCCACATATTTAACTAAAATAAATGGAACTAAAAATCGGAAATTGTAAAAATGGTTTAATTGCTGTGGAGCCAAGAAATATATTGACATTCTTTACATTTTAAATCTAAAACCGTTTTCTTTTCTTTTAGGGACGTGTGTTTAATGTTCTATCATGTTTATATGTCTATATGTTTGATTCTGAATGTCTCAGGGTTTTGGTTAGTTTGTTGGGCTTTACTGAATATATCACACTTGTATATTGCAACAAATAATATAGAAAAAAATGGAAATGAATTAGGAAGTAGATTGGAACATCTATGGGTTGTGAGCCGAAGATGTATAGAGTGGAGATTATGGCGTGTCAGCGGTGTTTGCTGAAAAAGAACATGAAGGATGATGATGATGGCAGCAGGGCGTCTGACCTGAGCAGGGAACCACTTCAGGAAACGCTGATCAGAAACTTCCAGCCGACTCTGATGACTTTGAACCTCCTGATTGCTGCTGAGAGACAGAACACAGAAGCAATAACAAGTTTGTTTCTTTAGCAGAAATCATTCTGTTCCTGTCCCAGTGAAATATTCTGATGTCTGTTGGGGGTTAATTGCTGCTATCATGTCACCTGACAATTCAATGCTCGGTGCGATCTGTGAAAACGGCTCCTCCCATCCTCCTGACCTTTCCTGCATAGAACATAAAGGTCAACTATTTGGGTATTTATTTCCCTAAGATTGTGAGATACCTAATGTTTTTTAGTTTTTTTTTCATTTTTGACCTTCTTGACATAATGCTTAATATCTCTAAAGCACCTGGTTTGTATTTTTGTAATAATCAGGCGATGATAATCCGGATGGTTTTTGCAAAAACAACAAAAACAAACTCGTCACTGAACAGAAACTGTTTGGTTTGAGTGAATGCTGCAAGTGGATGACTCGATGCAACCTGCTGGGGTTCCTTGGATTGGAAACTTTTTTAAACTGATTTTTTTATGACGTATTTATGATTTTAATTGATCCGTTTTAAATTGGTACAGTATAGATAAACTGATTCTTGATTATTGGTTGCAATAATTTAATCATCTGCTAACTGTGACATGTTTCACTTTCCTTCCTATTAGGTTATTATTTAATTATGTATTTTATTAATGTTTTATTAATAAGGTATAGCCACCCTCCGGTTTATTTAAATAAAGCGGAAAAGTAATGATCCTGTTTTTTATGCGTTACTTTTTTTTTTAGAAATTGTTATTACAGGCAAGACTATTTTATTTGGAGTGCACAATTACAGTAACAAGGCAATATAAAGTACGATATGATTAGAAAGGAAATAAAACAACGTTTTTTTTCCGTGGCAAAATGAGCAGAAGCGATGACAGTTACTGACGTTCGGCTTCTTATTAATCAAAGGCAAACGTTGCAGTTTTTGCAATTTCTTCCAAATTAAATGACATTTGAAAACAGCAAAAACAGTATTTCATAAATGTGTGTACTGTAAAAACACGATAAAATGAATCAAAACATTACACTGAAATTATTATAATTAGTTGTTTTTTATGAATTATTTTTTCTAAAATGCTATAAATGGAGCTATTTTTACAACACAAATAAGAGATTCATTGAGTTTTACTGTGTAAACCATAAAAGTTTGCTAAATATAATGTGTTTTTTTGTTTTTTTTGATCCTCTCTCCTTGGTTAGGATCCTACTAAACATGGGACAGTGCATCATGATACAGTTTTATCCATATTTATGTAAAGGAAATGTGGCACATAAAAATGTGTGGAAAAATATGTTCATTTTAAAGGAGAATTACCTTAAAAATATGCAGACTGAGCGGCTGTGTAGGATGATTATCCTTGTAGAATTTGGTAATAAGACTAGCTGCTTTCTGCTGGGAAGACTGAGGAATGTTAAACACAACGATACAGCCCACACAGATTTTTCCTGTATATCTAACGAAAAACTGTCCTGTTTTGTCTCTTTTTTTTATGCCCCTGATGTTCGATTCATGTTTTTTAGATGCTGTAAATTCATCAGTGTGACACTTCGTATGTTCTGCAAATAGGAGCGCATTATATATTCTGTCCTCTTAAACAAAGATTATTTCGTCATTACTTTGTTGCACACTAAACTGTCCCGGTGCAAAATGCACTTGGATTTATTTTATTTTATTTTGGCTTTGCAAAAAACTGTGCGGCGTCTTGATATAGCTAAATCAATTTGACCATGTTTTTGATGTTTTCCAGCGAAGAGAAATGCAAATGCAACACATTCCTGCACAACATAATACATGCACCCTGAGCAAAGAAACAACCTGTTTCCTTTAGTCTTTTGCAACTCCCGGCGCTGTGGATTACACAGAGGCATAAAGGGCCCGCAGTGGCCTCACCTCTGTTCTGCCACTCTCGATTCATTCAGAGTCGAGAGGTTTCTTTTTCGTCTTTGTGAGCATGCTCTTGTCATTAGCATGCCTCTGAACTTTGCCTCTTCTGAACATTTCGGGTGAATTATTTCATCCTGTAAGGGGGTGACTGCAGGGCATACACATGTAGGGGCTTCCTCTGCTCCGGGTAAAGCCTTTGCACACTGGTAGCTCGGTGGACACCTGCCCCCCTGCACTATTAATCATGATCCTAGTGTGTGCTGCTGACAAGACACTGTGCAAGTCAGAATGTTTTAATTTCAAGTCCTGCAGGGAAGCGCCATGATTTCTGATGAACTGAATGTTGTAATCTTATAGACATTTGCAATTACTCCCAAGCAACCTCCTATTCATAACAAAATTAATGTTTCCTGTTACGTCCCCTTTTTGAAAGATATAAAATACAGTAACTTTTATAAATATACAGCATAAATATTCCTACATATTTGTATGTAATAGACCGGCAACCCTCAGCCTGAGGCTCCCTGGCCACATTTGGCTCTCTGGCCCCTTCATTCTGACTCTCGCAAAACTAAACAGGAAAGTTTTCTTTTTAATAGAGAAGCAACAAGATTAAGTTATATGCATATAACATCTGTAACAGGCTTTTGAAAATAAACATTTCTAATCTATACTAAAAATCTTTCATAATTTTCTTTACAAATAAACAGGCTTATCTGATTCTACACCATTTTTTTGTGTTTGTTTGTTTGGTAGGAAATAATCAAATAATATAGGACAAAAGTGGAACTTTAAAGGTAAAAACGGAAAAAAAGACGCTTATGATTAATTATTTATATTTTTGCTTTATATATATCGAAAGAAACTATATCAAAAATGTAACTTTTCATATTAGCTTTATCTCCTTGAAATTGCCGTCTGTCACTTTAAGAAGTTCCCACCCTTTGCAGTACCCACATCATCAGCCCTTCATGACAACATTGCTTCTTAAAGGTGTTATATCATGGTATACAATTACAGATTGGTATAAAATTACATTTTTATTGTTTTTTTGTAACCCAGGATACTGTAGCGCAGTTCCAGCCGGTGTTTAGTGAATATAGTTGCTACTGCCGCTAGTCTGGCGGATCAGTGTGGGGGAGGTTGGATGGGATCTCAGCAAGGGGACTGAAGCTCCAAGGCTATTTTTATTTCACCTCTTTTACTATTTGGTATATTTAATGTGGGTGTTGTTTCTCTTCCTGTGTACGCTCTTCTACACCTATTAATGCGGCTATTGAAGGTCTTCCATCTACGGGGCATGCTCCAAGTTTAATTGCAGTTAAGTATCTACTCTAGTTAGATGGCTCAACCACCCTTTGAAAGCAGCATGATAATGCTAGTATCTATCATCAAACGAGCCCTATAGGGTGAAACAAGAAGACTCTGCATCAACTGGCACCTGTCTGCCACATCAATTGCAGTTGATCCCCTTAAAATAAGTTGGAAATCCTTTTTTGTCCTAAAAACTTAGTTTGGAGACCCAGCTAAAGCATAACGGTCAAAAGAGCCCTGCAGAAGTTACGGATGGGAGCTTGGAAGTATCTGAAGCATGGATTCTCTTAATTTCCACTCGTCCTCCAGATTTTAGCCCATCTAAGATGCTTCTAGCATTATCTCTGGTTTAGGAAAGTCTGCAAAAAATACAGTTACTGTTGTTGTTTGTGCACTTTTTCCTTCCACTCGACGTTCCGTTCAGTTCTTCTCTTTTCTAAATGCAGATGTTGCTGCTTTTAACTTGTATTTCTAATAAAACCCAAAAAGAATCACATCACACAAGCAGAGAGCTGCACCCTTCGGTAGATGCTACAGGGTTCGGTTTCACTGATTTAAGGTTATGATGCAGTAATTAAGGAACGTTAGGGAGTCGCCGGGCTGACATGCTGCACCAGCTTCGTGGGCCCTTTACAGCTCTGCTCGTCATGCTGCAGTCACACATCTGCACCCATATATCAAAGCCATGCACAAAAACATTCCTGAGAGCCAAGCGGAGGTGATTTGTGTGCCTTTCTCCTCCTTTTTTGATTAAACATCATCTGTGATCTGACGGTTCTCTCGGCTAAAAGCTGTACCTTTAAATCAGCGCTCAGACCTGCATTGCATTAGGACCTGCATGTGACTTCACAGCTTTTTACACTCGGCCCACCGCACCTCTTGCCTTCTCGCACACTTTCTCTCGTCCTCAACAGATGGATAACCTTGTGGCCCGAGAATTTTTAAGTGTTTAATAAATGTAAAACAGCCAGAAGAGTGTTTTTTGGTGGGGTAAAAAGGGGGATTTTAAACCAGAACCATGTGGATTTGGTGGATAGTGGCAGTTAGAGGCCGTCGTTAATGTTGTTCAACATGTGGAGCCGGGTGGCGCACAAAGGCCACTTTATGACCTTCAGTGAAGTTCTTTCAAGATGTACAGTAGGGGCTGCATTTATGCTACTGCTAGTTTATGATGTGATATTCGGCTTTAAAAGCAGAAATATATCGTTGACAAACCCTACAGGTGATGTTGGAACGTTTTCATCGCTAACCGTAACATGTGCTTCAGCCTCGGCGGGTAATATATGAATGTGTTTGACTTATTGTCAAATTAAGGAAGAGTGTTGTGACCTGGGCTGTTTATCTGCGTGCCTCTGCTCGTTATTTCACTCAGCTCAACCTGACACCGCTAACCACAACAGATCATAAAGTATTCCTCCAAAAAGGAATGCGCGCCGTGACGTGACGGGATAAATCATCGACGCCTGGAAGTCGACCAGCAGCTGGATGCGCCGACCGAGGCCTTATCAGATCTGGTCCTGCATGAAGCTGTAAACAACATTCAGTGGACTCTCTGAGATTTTTCCCTATCGTCCGTCTTGATCGTTCCTGTACCAGGAAGAAGTGAAGCCAGATGCAATTTTTCTGGTTTAAATATCTGTGAAGGTACGTGTTGTCCATCACCAATAATAAAGTTTTTTTTTCAAATCATTTTATTCCAGTAAGTGAATCTGTTTATTTTGTAGGAGACTAAAAATAATCTCCAAATCAGCTGTAAAGGAAAGCAGAGATAAATTAGCTCTATTTATATCATAATACGGTGTACATATGTATGCTTTTATTTTGGCAATATCCATGTAATTGAAATCAGTTTGACCAGGACCAGAAAAGGCTAAAGAGAAACTCATGTTTAGCTTCAGTCGATAGGGGAACAAGAGTAACTTTAATTAAACAGTATTTCCCTAACTTGAAATGTTTATGGAGAAAGAATACGGTGGCCCGGAAGTGTCAAAGCAAACAAAAGGCACAACGCTATGAAACAAAATTCGCATGGCCCTTAAATCAAAAGCCACAACACTACAAAATAAACCACAACACAAAACAATTGAGTACAACGGAAGTTAGCCGCAGCGTTAACCACGGCGAAAGTTGCAGGAAGTAGGTCATATGCCATCCTTTTCAAAGAAACCGGGAGGGGAGGAAACCCAGAAGGGAAGTGAATCGCAGATATTTTAAAGATGCATATTAGCTTTGGTGCCTACAGTTTTAGAGGTTGTTAACCGCTGTGCAGTGAGAGTTAGCAATGGATCTCATAAAAGACCTTCATTCGGAAATATAAAGAAGAAGGAAGAGAACTTTGTTTATCCATCTCTCATAGTAAGGAGTATGATTAGGGAGAAAAGGTCTCCATAACAACCACTAGATGTTATCTACTGCACATCCATGTATTTTTTCAAGGATTTTTGTCATCATACTATCTCATATTTAAATGTTTGTGGCCAGATAAATAAATAAGTGATCAGCTGAATTCAGTCAACTGAGCAGGGGGATTGAGTTAATCTTGTCTCCTACCATCACAAATGTAACTGTGATGTGTTAAGCTAATGGGATTTTAGTCAGAAGGTCTGGCTGGGGCACTGTGTGTAAAATAGCTGACTTGCATATAGGCAGGTTGCAGGTTTAATTCCAGCTGTCGCGTGTCAATACCGATGCATGTACTGGGGGTGAATGTGGCTTCAGTGTAAAGTCAGTTCAAGTAGAAAAGTGCTATTTAAGTAAACTCCATTCACTATTTAAGTGTATTGAGATGTGACTGGCATTTACTAATCCTCTCGGTGGGGTCTGGTCTTGCCGTCTGTTGAGTACAATAGAGGATCGGTGTTGCCGTGGGCCGCATTAACTTCCTAAGGCCCTGGGATTTTTTTTTACTGTGAGTGAACCCTTGTATATGCAAAGGTGTTTTGTACATATAGCTCGTGGCATGTGTCCGTAAACTCAAAATGAGTGGATTATCTTTTCTTGGTCAGTGCTTTCAGTGACATTAAGGGGAGTACTGGTACTCTCCTTAATGTCATACTGGTATGTTACAGAAACACGGGGGATATTCTGCATTGTATTTTTTTATTTTAGACAATTAACAAAATTAACAAATAACAACAAATAAATCAATACCACACAAAACAAAAACAAAAAAAGTAATTGGTAAACATCAAATTAAAATTGCAGTTCAATGAAAATCAATTAAACATGTATAAAAACTGAGGTAAAGAAGATTTTCCACTATATAAAATTGTCAGTTTATTTTTCCTGATATCTGACATTGATTAGTAATTAATGTAGTAGAAAAGGGGTATGAAAAAGTAAAACTTAACTTTATTCTCATATAGATCTGCCCATAGTTCCAAAGATCAATAGTTTTATTGGACAGAAAGTACAAACAACAAAAGAACAGCGGCGGTTTTAAATCAAATGAGCCAAACTCACGGCATCACAAAGGCACTTTTATTAACTTCAAACCTTTATGCTGTTAATGTGGAGGCGGAAACTAATTCTGAAGAAAAAAAACAGATATAAAAGAAAATCTCCACAAGACGTAAAGAAGTGATGAGTCTCTTTTAGACCTGAAACTTTAATGGGATTTTCACTGTTAAGGTAAAATATGTTTCTTTTTTTTCCAGTAAAACCACTCCCTGGTATGTTGATAAGTAAAATGTAAAAGTGCTGGTACTGTGTTGGGAATCAAAACAAGGTTGTTTTTTTTAAGGTGATATGTTTTTATCTAAAACATTATTCAAACTATAAATGGTGGAGATGTCAGATGGGGATACTGACCACTGGCAAAGCAAAAAATCAATTGTGGTACGCATCACACGCCACAAAAAAAGCTTCGCCACAACAAAGTTTAAAGTTTTGAAGTGGCTGTATTGTACTGTATCTGTATTAGGGCTCCTGTTTTTGATTAATTAATAGTACATGGCAAAATAAGTACAAATTAGTGAGCTTTTCTGAACTAAAAGTAAACTAAAAAGTCTGTTTTAACAACCAGCTGTTATATACAGCCTCCTTTATGGCTGCTTAAAAAGTGACATTGTGCTCTAATATCCACCCAACGTTAACGGTCAAAGTGAAACATGTAGGCCGAGAGCCACAGACGTGTTACATATTATCGCACACAGCCTAATATTTTGCTAACCCTCGGCGTTTCATTCAGAGATGTACTTGAGATAAAAAGCAATAATCTCAGCTTGATGGATGGCCCAGGCAGAGCCTCGGGCCAGTGGTGTGTGCACAAACTGCAGCAGAACGATAAAACCAATATGAAGCAGGTGTGTTTGGTTAAGATGCACTTGTCAAGTGGGGTGATGAGCATGTCTGTGTTCATTCAGCTGAACCCTCTTATCTGCACCTCCATGTCCCACTCAAGAGACAAAGGCACTTGGCTATGTTTGTATGATTTACCTCTCCTCGTGTAACTGCACCCGCACACATAAAGCCGTTTTCCAACGGAGGGTGCAAGCTGGAATTATTTATAGACTTTCATTTCGGCCTGTCTGTAAAATATACAGGTGCATCTCAGTAAATTAGAATACCATCGAAAAGTTAATTTATGTCCGCAATTCAGTTTGGAAAGTGAACCTCATATATTCTATGGATTCATCACACAGAGTCGTATATTTCACATGTTCATTGCTGCTGAATTAGATGACAAAGCCTTACAAATAATTAAAAACCCAGAGTTCAGATTCCTGGAAAATTTGAATACTGCATAATGTTATTTATTAAAAAAATAGGTTTTTAATAGAGAGATGTTAGGTCATGGTCATGTTATGCCGTACATGTCAACAGTAGCCCCGTTGGGTCATTGCTAAACTAGCTGGCTGTTAAGAAAATTCGGTGTGGCAGAAGGAAAAGTTCTTGCAATATGAAAAACTAAATTCTTGAGAAGAGTGAGAAGCATAACCCCTTAGGACTCTTTCGAGGCTGTGAACAGAGTCAGTGCTTCACTAAATGTAGTTAGGATAGTGATAGTGATATTGACAAGAATTAACCATGTTTTCCTCTCTAGTCTGTTTTTTTTCTTTCACCAGTAACTCAGTTTCATCATCCTAATGGTATCATCCCGATTACTTACATGGGCTGAAAAAAACACTCTATTAACATTTATTTCTCCAATAGAAGCAAGACGGAAGTTTGGAAATGCACGAAGGGATGAAGACCTTAATTTCGGGGGAACGAAATTAATTTTCTGTGAACAGATGAAGCTAAAGGGGAACTGTTTGGAAAAATAACCATTGATATATTTTAAAGAAAAAAGGGAACCCTTGTACTATGCCAGCTGTGCAGTATGGGGGGTGGCAGCATCATGTTGTGGGGTTGTTTAGCTTTATAGGAGAATATGGTGGAGTTCTGAAAATGGATGCGGATAAATAAAGTATATTATTGGGAAAATACTGAAGTAAAACCAGGTAAAGCCAGGAAGTTACATTTCAGGGACAAACAAATCTTCAAAATAGAGAATGGTCTTAAGTCTTAGGAGTGTTTGGAGGCACATCTGAAAAGGCATATTTGAGCCAGGCAACCTTTAAACCTGATTCAATTATGCCAGTTCCTCCAAGAGCAGCGGATCAAAACTATTGTGTGACGCTTGAGGGAGAAAACCCTACGAAATACTGACATGTATGTCAACTTCTGATTTTAAAGACATAATTAAATCAACTTATAAATTATGTTTTTTCTTTATTATTAGGACTTTTAAATGAATTAAAATAATCCAAGTAATTCATACAGATGTGAAATAATGGATGCTTCATTTGATGTAATGATGTGTTGTAGACACACAGGGTAACGCATTTATATTCAGTAAAGGTATGAGGTATTTCTGCATATTTTAGTGATCCAATCTAAATAACAATGTAGTTTATGTAGAACATTAATTCAAGGGTGTTATTAGCTCTAATCTGTGTTTACTGAAAATAAAAAAATTCTGTTTCCCATAAAAATTAATTCTCGAAATTTAAATTATAAGTTCAATGAGTTTCTACAGTATTTTGTACTAAAGTATTTGTCTTCAGAGTGAATACTGAGTCTAACATTTTATTTATTTATTTTTGTTCGTTTGATATTTTTCCCCGGTATGCGGCGGAAGTGACGTCAGATTAGGAAGCGAAGCCCGGTCGGCGATCCCGACAGCCTCGCGCCGCTCCAGCCCCAACAACAGAAGCCTCCGCTGACGGTTGCGTACGTGTGAGCCGCAGAGAGCCGCGCTTGAATGTCTCGGAGCGGAGCTCCTCCGCTGGCTGAGGCGCCGGGCGTCCCTGCGGTGTCGGCCCGAACCAGGCTGAGGTAAGCGGCTGACCGGGGCGGCTGAGAAGCTCTCGTTCCATTAGCAAAAGGCTAACGTTGTCCTGAACTAGCTTAAATGCTAGGTCGGTTCAAAAACTCCGAGCAGTAATGGTGCGTTTCGAGGCTTTAAGTTACTGAAAGACATTGTTTCGTCGCTGTAGTCCGTTTAATGAAGCATTGTCATGTCAGATGCACTTTGAAAGGGATATTGTTAATTTGTGAGGATGAAAACTTAAATCTGGATAAGGAGGATCATCTCACAACATTATTAACAAGAAAAGGCCTTTTATTTTGTAGCATTTTTACATTGTTACCCCCAAAAAAGGAGCAGAGGGTAATGAATTATCCTATATATTTAAAAGTGATGAACAGTTTTGAAACAAAGGGTTGGGTTTTATTCTCAAGGATCAAGAAACTAAACTTGAAGAGCAACAACACAGAAACACAACCCTGATTCTGAGCTGTCAAAAACTAGATCTCTATGAAATTGGTTTTCTTTAAAAATGTAATAGGGTTTTTAGATCAAAATTAATAAAACTGGCTTTTAAGCTTTGATTTAGTTATTTATATTTAGTATTTGTGTTGTATGTTATCTTACGTAATCTTCAGTGAGATTTCAAAACACCGTCCAAAAGCTCACATTTCAGTTTGGCTGAAGCTGGATCAAGCATATAAACACTAAAACATGCACAGCTTGTACTGCTCAGCGGCTTTCTTTCGTGTTTTTATTCTGTCTTCATTGCATTGTTAAATTGATAAGCACAGGTTGCATATGAAGCTGTAATAACTGTTTTAAAAAATAACAATGTATCCTTAAATGAAAACATAAACTTCCAATTTAATTTCCTCATTACTGTGATCGTTCTCTTCTACTCATCTTTCATCAGGGTTTTGTTGCAACATTACTCTGCAGTGTGTTCTCTTTCCTTATCTTTACGTTAAAGCAGTGCAAACGTTTCTAAAGTCAAACTGGTTTAGCAAATGCAGCTGAAAGATGTTTTAGGGAAATGCGCATCTAACGCCACTGAATTGTTAGCTTGCTTTGTGTTTGTTGTGATAGGACTCATTGATAAATTAACCTGGGGCTTCTTTGCAATTATTCTGTATGTTTGTTAACAATTACTGGAGGAGTTTTTCCTCCTGCTTTAAAACAAAACATTTTGCGTTGAATCCTGTCATTATTAATGACTCTCACATGGCCGTCAGGGGACCCTCAGCTGAGCAAGCTCCTAAAATAGGAACCGGGTCAAAACACACATTCATCCTGATCTATACTGCCTAACTCAGGGATTTCTTACATGGTGTAATTTTCTTTCTTTAACCAATACAACGACTAATAATTGATCTTCCTTCCCACTCTCTGTTGGATATGTGGACGTAAACAATGAAGTTGGGCTTTATTGACATTTTATTGTTCTATTTGCTTTGCTTTTATTTTAATTTCTCTTTGGGATAAATAACGTATTTTTGATTGATTTGATTCATTGGTTAATTTAAAAACAGAGCATCCCTCTACACAAGGTTTACACATTTAAAATAAATTCAATTTGAATATCAAACATTTTTTAATGCCTTACTATTGTTAAAATTAAGTGTTAGTGTTTTATTCTGTCGTTAGAAAATCTGTGGATCTGTAAAAACATGATGGCTGCATCTCCAAAGTAGATCAAGTAACCGTATATTATAAAGCAGTAATTGCTGTCTGCTTTAGACTTTAATATTCAGTGCTACGTTAGATTCTCTTGCTGACAAACCTCTGTTGCATTACAGTTGCCTAAAATGAGTAATGTTTATTAGGAGGACTGATATAAATGTTCCAGCTGAGCCTTTATGAGTCTTGTTTTGGTTCTGGGAAATATTCTGACGCTCTGTTTGTCTCGTCCTGGTTTGCAGATGACTCAGCAGCGGCTTGGACATCGATGATTTACTAGAAGATGGAGGATGGAGCGGGCTCTGTTTGTCAGACTCGTCATTGCTTGTTACCATAGCTACATAAACAACACTTACATGGATAATACGCTACAGGAAATCATGTATTTTTGCTAGCTAATCTCTCTAAAGTAACTTCAGTCTAAATTATAATTTTTTTTATGTGTTTTTGCTGAATTTTCTGTGGTAAACATGTCACTGGCTGAGCAGATTCAGAAGTGGTTTCCGACCCACGTCCAAGTCACTGTTCTTCAAGCGAATGCTTTACAGCCCAAAGGCAAAAATGGCACCAACGATGCCTACACCATCATCCAGCTGGGTAAGGAGAAGTACTCCACATCTGTGGCGGAGAAGACGGCCAACCCGGTGTGGAGAGAGGAGGCCTCTTTCGAGCTCCCTGGTCTGCTTCTGGAAGGAAATCCCGAAGTTTATTTACTGTGTCTCACAGTGATGCATCGGTCCTTAGTTGGGATGGACAAGTTCCTGGGCCAGATGACTATTAACCTGAATGAAATATTTGATAACAAGCAAAGAAAGAAAACGGAGTGAGTACCTCCCATTTTTTCTATTATTGTGCACTTCTCTTTATTCCTGCTAGAGTAGGTTTGTTTTGTTACATTCACGTCAATACAGTGAGATTCTCATTATCAGTGCATGTCTTTGACACTTTTGTTATTTATTTTCTTTGTTTGACTGCAGATTAAACACATAGAGATGCATTTTTGTGGATCCGCTTTTATACGTTTTAGCAGCAATAAAGGCAGGACAGTTTGGATCGAGACATTTTTTTTTGACCAATCATAACCAGATTAAACCCATGCATGTGAGGGAGATTTACTGTCCGGGTTTATTTTTTGTTATCTACTTAAGCCCTGGTGAGGCGTTTTTTTTTTTAAATTACAGCCCGTCATCATCAGCACAATTTGCAAAACTTTCTGAAAGGATGTGGAGATTATTTCGGCTGACATTACTAATCTTAGTTTTCCTAAAACAATCCAAGTGTTTCTGTGTTAACTGTCTCTTTTTCTGTATCGTAAGGAAGACAGATGGTGTTGTTCCTTGGGAATAACATATGATGTTACATACATACTTAGTAATAAAGAAATAATAAAGCTAAGCCAGTTGAGAAAAGAGTCTTACATCCTTTTTAACAGAGCTAAACCTGGAGCTTAATAATAATGTGCTCCACAAAATGCAATCGGCACCAAATCTAAACAGAGACTCTAGTTATGAGCTGCATGCTACGCAGTCCCAGTGCTGATGTAGGCTGCATCGGTGCAAGCGTCTAATTACCACACAAGAGTTTTCATAGGGCCTTATGAAGTCAAAACAAAACATGTAAATTAAATATCTCAGATTTGTTTTTCTCTAAAGCTCATAATATGTGCACATTTTGCGTTTTGGACTTGGGTTGCGTCTTCATAACTACTATTAGCTTTTCCGCTAGCAACACCTCCAGGAGAGTCCTTTTAAAGAGCAGAACCCTTATTATGGTAGATTTATAGGCTCTAAAATGATAAAGTTTGACAACTGTAGTGCAAATTGCGCAAGAAACAATGATAAACTTGTTTTAAAAAAAGCTGTTTAAAGCTTTCTTGTTGAAGCTGGTTTTAATTGGGATTTTATTGATTTTTGTGCAGCGATGGACAAAGAATTGGCAGAAATTAGTCTTTTTTCTTTTTTTTTTCTAACATGGTTGTATCGGCCCCATAAATAAAACTAGGGGGTCGGTGGTCATGTGATGGTGATCGAGATGGACTGCTGGATTGTTGTGTGTTTAAAGCAGAGAGGCAATGTCAGTGGGGTGGGATTTTTTTGGTTTATATTTTTACAGGTAAGAAAATGTTCATATAATAAATATTAGATATCAGCAATACCAACAATATCGGATACTGATATCGGCCCAGATTTGCATATTGGTGCATCCCTAGTTTACAATATATCCGTTTAGTTGCAATTTTGTCTGTGAAAGAGACTTTTCTTACTTGCTCGAAAGGTTAAGCTTAGATTTTCAGGTAAATAAGTTATTAGTAGAGATTATTCTAGTTCATTAGTGTCTGGCTATTTAAATTCCCTACATTACACAAACCTGGAATCTCTAGTCCTAATCAAGTTCAAATCTTTTTATTGCGAGTATTTTCTCCTGGCTCCTCTCCACATTCCTAGTATCTAAGCCCTTATGAATAATGTTTGGTTAAATGCCCAGACCTCTGAGAGGAAATGGGAAATATTTTTTCCACTATTCTAATCACAAGGTCTTTCATCTTAAACTAAATCTGTGTTTTAGTCACATTTGCCACATGTGTTGAGGCTCTTTCAGACTTCCCCTCTGCTCTGCGACTGGTGTGTTTTATTCTGTCCTTTTAATAAGGTCACGACCCGGCTTCTTTTGACGTCGGCCTTTTGTATTCATCACACACTTGTAATACAGTTTCGTTTTATTTTAAACCTCTTGTTTAAAATGGTTTATAGCTCAGCAGGGCAGCATGTCTTTAGCCATTAAAGCAGTTGGAGGTTTAATTGTTTTTTTCTCCGGTTTTGGGCGTATGGGGCCAAATAACCGACGGTTGTCTGCGATTCACTCGCTGGCTTTATTGAAACAAGTGGAGCTGGCCAAACATGTTTAGGTAGTCACTCCCGGTGGAGCAATCTTTTTATTTTTTTTGTTGTGTGAAAAAATGCGGCCGTGTTTGTTCTTCAAAAACCTGCAGGGCGTGCGGTGGATCCTCCTTGTAGAGTTTGGACTTTGAGTTTCCGTACGGCTTTAGGGAGATATGCTGTCTATAAGCCAAAAGTATCGCAAATATGCCGTCGTTGCGATGTTCCTCTTATAACAGAGGACTGTTTGTTAATATATTTTAAGAGTTCTGAATTTGTATTTTTTTTCCATTCTGATGCATAATTTAGGCAGTTCACAGCGGACACAGATGATGTTGCCAAGCAAGTAGAAAGCGAGAAACGAGGAAAAACGAGGACGTTATCACACCTGATATTGTCATCACAAGATTTAGAAATATTATATTAGTTGATTAGCAAGTCAAATACTGAAAACGTCCTGTTTCTTTTGGTAATTATTTTTTTTTTGCTTTAAACCTTTATAGATCTCTCATGTTCCTTTCAATATTGACAATCTGACACCTGAGAGGGAATCCCAGATCAGACAGATGTGTCCGGGCGCCGTCCTGAACCTTACTCTGAGCTCCTCACAGATCACTGAGCTTCTAGGGAAAGTCCACGGAGAAAACTTTGTTTTCGTATCTCTAATCTCCTTTTTGGGAGCTCTTGACCATAGATGTAGGTTTTGTGAACAGAAACGGTATCCATAGCTTTACTGGTTCAGAAATTTCCTCTCTGAACTAAATCAAACGTGTACAGCACCACTAAACAGGGATCTGATGTTAATTGGATCGTTGCACATCCCATCATGGGAAGACATTAGCACATTTCCTCCATGTCCAATAGTAGCCAGAATGACGATATGTTACAATCAGCGCTCCTGGCTCGTATTTATTTAGGTGCCTGAACTGATGCGCCTCCAGGCTGTGCACCTTTGTCAGCGTTCTGTAACGGATATGCCCATCGTTGCCTGTTGCCCTTGTAATCCCAATCTGCTGCTAAGCTTGACAATGACGCCGGGACCCTGGACGCCACGTCCACGCTCCACACAGTGGCCCTGTGTTAGTCGAGGAGGGATGCCCGCATCAGTATCTGAGCAGGCAACCCGTGATTATCGCGGACTTGTGTTGGTTGATTGTGAGGAGTTTCCAAGCGGTCCAGGCACCGAGTAGGAGAACTGTGGTTCCAAACTCAGGAGGGAGGTTTATCTTAGCCTCGAGACGCATGTGAGGTGCAGCCTCGGCCACCGCGGCAGCGGCGTCCTGTGGCTGCTGATCAGGCACAGCACCCAGCCGCCTGGGAATCAGAGCCAACAAGACACATTTATTAAACTAAGAAAAAATAGTTGAACTCAAAACTATGCAGCCATGCTAACGGGTTGAATGAAACTTTATCAAGATCCAAATGGACTCAATTTCCCTTGTAAAATGTAACTTTGTTTTTACAAGACTTACTGGTTTTTATTTCCTTGTATAAATTAGAGAAATATGTAAAAGACACAAAAATCAATGTTGGCACAAAGCAGAGCTCAGCGAAAAGTTATAATAAAACTGGAAACCGCAGGCATCCAGCTCAAAGTTGATTTCATAAAGAGAAGATTTATCATTTTGAATAAATTCAATGCCAATAGTCCTTGTAGAACGCGACGCCGAGGGGAGAAAGGTTAGCGGTCTGTTTCTGAATACCTCTGATTGAAAACTGTCAGTCCTGACATGCTAACATCAATATCTGGGTATTTTTCTGATATTTCATAGTGACAGGTCCTGGACAAAAGCGTCGTTCCATTTTAAATCTGTTTGGTTAGAAGGCTGTTCAGAGATGCTGAAGTAGAGAATATCATCCTTGTTCATTATGATGGAAGGAAGGGATGGTTTGAACTTCTCCACTCTCTGTTTCCTATTTGCTCCTGCTCTGCATCTACAAAGTCTCCCCTTAAACTCCTGTGTACTTTCTTTAAGGATCGCTGAAGTAAAAATGTCTGACTGATGTCAATTTCCTGTTTTCAATGGACTTTGATTCAAAAGGTCTTTTTAGTTCCCCCAGAATAATTAGTTATCTACTTTAAAACCAGTTTAAAACTCACGTGTGACTTATTTGTACCTTTGAGATTGTATTTAAAGCTTTTAAATCTGGATCAGCGAATGATCTCCTGCGTATCAGAGACATGGCCGTTCAACGAGTTTAAATATTACCTCTACTAATGTGAGTTATGTGTTTATAACAGTCAGAAAGCATTTCTAAACCGTCATTCCTTCCCGAGGCTCGCTAATGAATGCTGCCACAAGCCCCATAGACGGAGGATATGTCTCATTAGCATGTATGAACTCCTGTGATGTGGCTTCGCAGTTTCCCAGTTGCTTGTCGTTGTGTTTCTGAACAAAGGCCAGATTTGTGCAAATGCCGCATTTTTTTTCACCCCCCAACCCCCACAAGTGAAGGCAAAAATCGTATTATTTCCAGTTGAAAAAGCAGAAGGGTTAAACAAATAGGAGCCCAGAAGCAGCCGGGAATGGCTTTTTATTATTCTCCGGGAGGCTATTTCTTATGTTCAGACTTCAAAGAATAATGTTTGTCCTTTTTAAAAATGATAAATGGTTCCTCTCAGTTGTGTCAAAAGAGGTTGAAATGATTTCACCTTTTGAATCGCAGCTTTTAGATGATTCAGTTTAAATTAGTGTTTTCATTTGTGTCTATTAAGACGTCGGGGAAGCATATTAGAATGAAGGATGATGCCGTTTTTGATTTACCGCGTTGTTTGGTGGCATAAAGACTTGTACCACATTCTTGTTTTGTACGCATGTCTCCCGGAATTATGTTGAATTCTGTGTGATCAACTAAAGGGATTTGTTGTTGGAGCTGAACTGTGTTAATCCTGCTCTCTTTATATAAATTCTGTCATTGAATTCGCTGAGCTTAAGCTTCTTTCTACCCCCCTTTTCAGCTGGTTCTCGCTGGAGTCCAAGCCGGGGAAGAAGAAGAAGGACAGAGGACGAATCGAAGTCAGCATTCAGTTCATGAGGAACAACATGACGGCCAGCATGTTCGACCTCTCCATGAAGGAGAAGCCCCGCTCGCCCTTCTCCAAGCTCAAACACAAAGTGAAGGGTCGCAAGAACGACAGCGGCTACAGTGACACGTCTTCAGCCATCTTGCCTCGCTCTGCTGTGTGCGACTCGGAGACGAGCAGCCAGTCGTCTGCCCCCGAACCAGCGACCAAGAAAGAAACAAAGGGGAAGAGACCACTGCTGTCCGGGGCCCAGAAGCTCTCTGCGGCCCATTCCATGTCTGATCTCATCGAGAACAACTCCCGACACAAACTGGACTCCATGGAAGAGAGTGGTGAGAGGCTTTAACATTTGTTTCAGTGCCCTGCGTCTTAGCACGCCCTTCCAGTGCAAAGATCTGTGCTCCCCAATCCCAGGTTTTACATGTATCGCTGTCTCAACCTGACCTCAGTGAAGGGATCATTAGCAGGTCTCTGTAGAACACGTTGCAGGTAATAATCAGAAGAAGCCTGCAGAACGGTGCAGGATTAGCATAGACCTATAATTACTGATGTGTGTTGGATCAATTAGCGGATAAGAATGTTATTGGTTAATTTCAGGCACTACAATAAAACTATTATATTTTTTTTAAAGACGCAGCTCGCAACTTCACTTTGAACACCCCGTTTATACGGCGTGATTTTTGTGAGGTTGAGAGCGCATTGATATGCATTTGAGAGCTCCTATCTGTTTGAAGGAGCAACAATTTTGAGCGTAAAATCTGACACACACTCATACACAGCTGCGCAGATCTGTTTCTGCTCCCTCGCAACTTAAACATGTCCTTGAAACTTGTCTTTAACTCAATGTAGTATTTTCATGACATGCTTCGATTGGATGAAAAAGGTCACGCTGACTACAGCAGTTTTTCCAGAGTTGAGCGTTTGTCTGAGCTGCTCCGTGTGAGCGTGTGTTAGATTCATGCGCACACGCTTAAAATGATCATTTCTTCAGATAGATCTGAGCTCTAGTATTAGTATCACTGCGCTCAACCTGGTGGCACAAAAATCACGGCATAGAAACGGTCCGACAGTCAATCAAACGGAGCACTTATCAATTTACAAATTTTGGAAATCAGTGCACAAGATTATAAGGTGCATGGCCGATTTTTGAGAAAAAGTAATACTTCTAAGTGCCCCTTATAGTCGGTAACCTCGGATTAAAACACAGGAATATATTAAGATATTGGAAAAAAATTGAACTTGGGAAGCGGAAATACCTCAGAGCAATCGTACACGACTCACTACTGGCTGGTTTTGGCAAGTTAACCAATTCTAGACCATTCCCTTTCCATGGAACTGACTGGTTTTACCCTCAAGAGTAGAGATAAAGAAGAACGTAGATGTTGGCTTGTGCATTGGTGCTAAGACAGATTCCACTGAGCGCATCAACGAAGTAGGAATACACAATATATCGGCTCATGTTGGTCATTTTTGAATGCATTTGTCGGTCTGATCAATAAAACTGTTCCAATATTGACAATAAGTGTTATGTAGGTCAGCCATGTGGGTTTTGTTTGTTCATGTGACATTCACAGTGATTATATCCATAAAAACTGTATAATAACAGCAGATTTGTTTATTTATTGATTTATTAGGACAATGCGTATGAATCAACCTATCCGGAAAACCTCAATGTAAAAATGCCAGAATTAGCAAAATAGCTAAATAGCATCTGCTGTCCTAATATTGGTGGGCCCATAAGATAAACTACTTCCAGACTATGTGGCTCCACTGTGATTCAATGCATTTTATCTATAGTTCTAAATCACTACTAATTTCATCCCATTGTACAAAGATATGCAAAAACAAAGTTAAGCCTTCTAATATCATTTTGAAGCGTTATGACCTTGTCGCCTAAATGTCGCATTCATTCATTCTTACATGTTCAAGCACATTTTAATTGGGGTTTTAGAGTTTAATCTTCTTGCGCTCCACCTGCCGTCTAGTGTGGTGGATCTGTTTCAGTCCTCTGTCCAAGTCGAAGCTTTTTTTACAGCAGTTATTAGTCAGAAGATGCAAACAAAATGTTACAGTAACTTGCCCATAACTGGAGAACATATAAAACAACCAGACCATGAAGAAAAAGGTATTTCTGGAGAGTTGGAGAAACGTGGAAAACTGGAAAAGTGAGGAATGAAGATTAGGTGCAGCAAGACTGAATACATGATTTTAAATGAGAGGGAAACGAGTGGAACGGTGACGTTGCAGGGAGTAGAAGTACAGATTGATGGTTGAGGACTTTTAAGTACTTATAGTCAGCGGTCCAGAGCGACGAGAGTGAGGAAAAGAGTTGAAGAAATGCGTGCAAGCAGGTGGAGAAAGTGTCAGGTTCGATGAAAGCGTATGGGTTAGAGACGACGCTGGTGAGGATAAGAAAGGCAGGACAGGAAGTTACAGATGTCAAGATGTAGAGGTTCTCTTTGGAAAGGGAGTACGTCAGAGTTACGCCTCTCGTTGGATGTCTTGGAGATAAACTCAGAGGCCAGATGTGTTCTGAGGTCATATCGTTACAAGGATGCTGAGGCTAGTTCCACCACGCAGTCGATGGGGCTAAATGGAGGCGGATGATTCATCCAAAGTTGGTGAGATAGGAAAAACAAAAAGCTTAGGTTAGGAATTACAACATCCAGGCAGAGATAAAATCTCCCTGGACATTTTAGCAGGATCTGTTCTAGTGTAACAAAATAAAGAACCTGTTGGGCCAAAGTTGTTAATAAAATAGGCACAAAAACAACGCTGCACTTCAAAGCCATCGCACCGTGTCCTCAGTGGAGGAAGCTCCAGGGTTACAGCTCTTAAACTGGATCCGAGCGTACTAATATCCACACCCATATGAAGGACTGTAAGAGAGGAAATCTAAGGTTTTGAAACGGCATAGCTGGGTTAAAAACGAAATTTAGTTGAGGAATGATGTCCTCACAATCTATTAGCTTTAGAGACGCTTTCCTTGGCAGATCTGGCTAAATCCTGATGATCGGAAATCTGAATGTGAATCGAAAGCTAAGATTTTAGCAGATTTTAGCATAATCATGTTTTACAAACTGCTAGTGTTTTTATTGCTTGCATCTTAACAGAGGCAGCCACGTTTGAGGTTTTTTGATAACGAGCCGTTCTGCTGTTCGTCCCGTTTCTACGCAGAAACGGTAAAAAGTTTTTTTGTTTTTTTTCACCTCCTCTTGCAGGTGGCCCTCACAGACGTTCCCAGAGCGGGGTGCCAGGATACCAGGACGGGGAAGCACACAGTGACCCTTTCACTGATATCAGTGACACCCTGCCACAGAAGTATGCCACGCTCCCACGCAACCGCAACCCCTTCGAGGGTGAGCGGGGGCAGCAGCCGTGGGACCGGGCGGAGCGGAGGGAGAAAAAGGAGAAGGTCAGCCTGCTGGAACGTGTGACGGGAAAGAAGGAAGGCCGCAAGGCCAGCAACGGCGCGCGCTCGGGGAGCTCCGGAGACCTGCGTTCCCCCAACCCGTTCAGCGGAGACTCTTCGTCAGACACTAACCCGTTCAGCTTCAACTACAAAACCGGGTAGCCACCTTTTTACCTCGGGGTCTTCTTTCCGCAGAGCTCCTTTAGGCCTGTTTGCGGCGCGTCTGGAGCAGAGTTGGGGAACGTCGTGGCTAAGTTGTGGTTTATCTGAGTGGAAGGTGTCATTAGTGGCTCTTTAGAGAGGCTAGGCTTGATAACAAAGCCCTTTGAGCTGCAGTAATGAGATCCTCCGCTGAGATAGACCGGCCAATTAAGCACTTATCTCTGTAGCCACTAGTCCATCATTTCCGCCGCCGCCTTTCTGGAGCGCTAGCTGAGTGGTCCGAAACACTGAGCGCTCATTAATGTTCGTTAACGTCGTGTTTTCTTTTATTAAAGAAGGCTTCTGTTCATGTTTATGTTGTTATTAATAGTGAACTGTCTCACTGAGCTTCTGGGACATCACACGGTGCCTTGCAAAAAAAAAAAAAACATTTCACACCCCTTTGCTACATTCAAACATTGTTAAATTTTTTCTATTTTTATATATATATTTTAAATAAATTGAAACAAACTACTGCAGTTTCTAAACCTTTTTTAGCGCTGCTGTTTCTACCAAGATGCTGGAGATTTTGCCTGTTCTGAAGCTTCTTTGAGCCTCAGTTTTCACGTGTTGCCACGGTTTTATTTATGCCTGAGCTTTGACTAGGCCCTTTTACTAAACTTTGGCGCTGTGTGTTATACGTCGTCGTCCTGCCAAAAGGCGAAGCCTTGCCTCAGTTTCTATTTTCTTCCCGGCCTGGAACAGGATTTCTTCCAGGATTGTCGTATCTGTTCATCCTACCCACAGCATCATGCTGCCGCTACCGTGTTTAAAAGTGTAAAAAATGTTTTCAAAGAGATCTGAGTACACTTAGTGATTATCCTGCTAGCTGATCAGTTCAGTACGTGTCAGCGTTTATGTTCTCCTTTATCTAATCTCAGAGGGGTTTATTTTGTGCAGCAAAGGTTCACTACAGCGTTCACTATAATCTTGGTAAATTGTGAGAGTATCAGATGCCAGTTGTCTTTTTCCTTTATCTTTCTAATAAGTACTTTGATCATTTTGTGACCTTTAGCGTTTTTTGTTTGTTTTTTGCTCGTAGACCGTTTTGCCGCCAGAATACTTAGAGAAATGAGAGTTTTTGTGGCTGTATTATGAAAGAGCAGTCTGAGCTTCTGTATCCTGCAGATATCGGATGATTTACGCTCCTCTTCGTTATTTCACAGTGACAGAAGGCAGACGGGGAATGAGGACGGCGGCGTCTCCGGTCAGAAGAAGAGGAGGGACTTTTTTGGCAAGAAAAACGTAAGAAATGTTATAAAACGACTCCTTGATTGGGTTTTACGGCGACGTTGCTGCTAAGTGTCACCTGACACTGGTCGGGACGAACGCGTCTTGGCCGTCACACGCGGGACCTCTCGTTGGAGAGGAGTCTCGAGTCTGTCGGGACGCGGCGACAGCTGCTGCCGACACGGATCAGAGAGGCCTCTGGAAAAACTCAGAAGAGCCTTTCGCTTAATTAGCAGCTGCACCCGTCGGCCAGCGCGTCTGATCGGATCCTAATCTGAAGTGGTGTTAAGTTTCAGGGCCGTGCGGTCGCTTTTTTTTTTTTGTATGTGTGTTGTGACAATTAATAGAAATGATGCGTGGGTCCCTTTAACTACAGTTGCTGCATTGGATGCTCCAGCTAGTTCCTTGGTTTTAAATAGACTTGCTGGGAGAAAAAAACAGAAATCAGAGCAGAAGCAACGCGTACGGAGGAGGGTGGGGGGAGCAGTAAGTAAAGTGATGCCTAAATGAGAAGGAGAATGCTGATAATGGCTTTCCTCACCTTGCTTTGTGGGTGTTGAGGGCTGTCGGTATCCACACATGTGCCCCCCCTGCCCCGTTTCGCTGTGCCTTCCAGAAATGGCAGCTCCCATTTCCTCTGCTTCAAGGCCCTAATTAACCACACACAGGAGGAGGGGGGGGTGAGAGATTTCAAAGAGCTCAGCTTTTAGATTCTCAAAGCTCAGCTCATTAGAAACTGTAATGACACAACTGGAGAATGCCAAATGTGCGCCTTATCTCCTTCTCACTACCGATCGGGTGGAGAGAAATGGTCATCATTACTTTTCCAGTTCATGGTCGTTCCCAGGCGTTTGTGAGCAGCCGGCCGAAGCGAGCGGCTGCGTTCGCTTCTATATCCTCCTTTTGGCCTATTCAGACAGCTTGGTTGCAGGTTCTGTCAGGGAGACGTTTCTGTGTGTTTGTGTTCATCTCTCCTGCAAATATTTCATTTTGGTTCACGGCACCCCGCAGTAGCCTCTCCGTTTGGGCCGATAAGATACCCGAGCGGTGAGGAGTCCCGTTCCAGGTCGGTCCGCATTGTCTTTGTGCGTCGGCGAAGGCTCCACAGGCGCAAGGGGGTGGGGGGTGGTTGGGAAGTGGAAGCTGATAAGTGTGGTATTTTAAACAAGGTGAAGGTTTTCGCCGCTCCCTATCCGTCTGTGGGAGGATGCCCGGCGCTGGAGCGATAAAGTGGTCGCTCATTAAAAACGATTACGGCTGCTCTCATTCCCGCTGAGTACGACCTGCACATACCGTCCACCTCCCGCAAACAAACTGTCCTCAAATGGGCCTCACCGGACATTTCATTTGCTCTTTGTTAATGGTAATAATCTCTAAAATATAGCTATAAAATCAAGCTTACATGCATTTGTTTTGAGCTGCTCGAGATTCCCGAAAAACAGCAAACATTTAAAACAGATAGAAAAGGAGAAAGATATATAGATATATGTATATAAAGAAAGAGATGGATGGATGGATGGATGGATGGATGGATGGATAGAGGGAGAGATAGATAGAGGGAGAGATAGATAGAAACTTTGTCCTACCAATATAATCTAACAATTTCCACTTACTAGCTTCTGTTTTTGTGTGTAGCGTGCACCAAAAAATAAAAATAACTTAAGACTAATTAACTCCAGTTAAAAAAAACAAAGAACATTTCCCAGCAAAATAAACAATGGTGAAAGTCGCTCACATTGAAAAAACATGTGAAAACTAGTTTCTATCTTTTGAGAAAAGGGACATAATTCAGTCACAAAGAAAGAAGGAAAACAAAGATTACAATGTTTCAGGATAAAACTATAGTGTAAAAAAAAAACTGGTTGTTTTGGCCAAATTTTAAAGATGTAAACAAAATATTTGTTGTACGTTAACAGCTAATATTTTACAGTGGCTAAGCTGTTAATGTGATTGATTGCTGTTCTCACCTCTCTCACAAGTTTTTCTCAAATTTCTCTATCTCCCAACTCGTCTCCTTCGTTTCCCAAGGAGGCGCCGCAGGAGAGCGCGGCCAACTACAGCAAGCTGACCTTCGACGAAGTCGTCCAGGAGCTCATCAAGCAGAAGGATGTGGTCCGAAGGAAGGACGCGCACATCCGAGAGCTGGAAGACTACATCGACAACCTGCTCGTCCGCGTCATGGAGGAGACGCCGGCCATCCTGCGGACACCGTACGAGCCCAAAAAGAAGGCGGGTAAACTCTCTAAAAAGTAGAGCAATGAACAAACACCGGAGGACGCGCGTCCGTGTCAAATTCAAGCAGCTTTATCTCGTTTTAATTCACAGGTCAGGTCAATTTTTATGTCGCTGGGTTGTTTAAGGTACTGAAAGATGATTATTTTTTATTTTGTTGGGTCATAATTTTAGCTTAAGCAGAAGTTAAGTTACAGCGGGTTTCATCGCCTCCAGATTGGTGTTTACCGGATGCTTTAGCTGCAGTCACAGCGATGGGATGAAGCCGTCGCGTGTTTAGACGACGTTTTAGACCGGCAGCTGTTTCTCTGGCGTCGCAGACTCGCGTCAGATCCTCAGGCGGACTGGAAGAGACGCTCCCACATCAAGAACAAATCTACGTTTCTAAGTCGTTTGTTGCCGGTTTCTTTTTTTTTTGTACGAGTTACGTCGACTTTTGTCTGTTTCTCTTTGGCCGCCTCGTTACTGTTGGGGGGTTAAAACTTTACTGTAAGTGCAATATAGCCGCCACATGAACACTGTTGGTCTATGATCTGCTGGTGTTTCTCTCGTTTACATTTGAATCGTCTGCTCGGGTTGAACTCGCCTCCTCCTGTTGATTTGATTGGCAGCAGAGGTTGCCGCCGTTTGTCACGGCCTCCGCGGACCCACCGCATTTCCTTACCTTTAAAGTCGTGCCGATCGACGATTGTACTGACGGTACACATGTGGATCTATGCTGCACATGTCTGGGTTTATGCTGCACAATCTTTATTTATTAACTCATGAGAATGTTACTGTAGTTGTTAAAAGGTACTTTCGAACACTAAAGTATTCCTGAGATCTGTCTGTTGGACTTTTTTAAAACTGAACCGTTTTCTATGAACGTCTCAGAAGTGAAGACGTGATGCTGTGTATGTTTTATGTTAACTGGACTAAAGCGCCTCTTCTGATTTTGAAAGTTTGCTCAGAGTTCGGAGATAAAACATCCAAAACCTTTGAAAAATACAGAATTTTAGGCCTTAATTCATATGTTTTTTTTAGCTGTACTCAAATATCTACAATGCAAATTAGTTTTCCATCTTGTTATCATTAGACAAAAGGTTACACTAAAAAACAAAAACTTAATATCCAAGTTCCTTCAGTGGATGTAATCGAATTAAACACCGTAACTATTCAGAGAACAGCAGGATGCTTTTTGTCGTCGCTGTTTGGCTTTGCTCACATTTAAGGAGGGTCTTTGGTCCAATTCTCTGCACAGAAAATCCATTTTGTCGTGTCTGGGAAGTTTTTAGTCTCATCCTTTTGCTGGGATAACCTTTTCCAAGCTATGAAGTCGAGGATTGAGTTTCTTAAAGTGGCTCAACGACGGCGGGACGTCATTCTGGACCCATTTAGGAAAAACTCAATTGGAATCGTAATTCTTCTTCCGCCTCTTTCTAGACTGTCGAAATCTTTTTTTTTGGCCCTCCTGAGACTTCTCCCAAACCTTCTCTGAACCGTTGTAAGATTATTTGTAGAAGTCGTGACAGGAAATTGTCGTGGACCTCAGGTTTGTATGATTTAACCAGACGCTTCTGAACCGCAGCACTTTTGAGCATCTGCGTCCGTTTTTTGAGGCCTGCGTGATGCGTCGCCTCTTCAGTTCTTCCTAAGTCATTGATGCTCCTTCCAGCTTTAGAAATAGTTCAGATTTCCTCCCCAAAATGTCTCCTCTGACAACTCTTAGCTTTGTTTACATAAGATGCTATTTTCACATCCATCTGTGATTGATTGATTGATTGATTGATTGATTGATTGATTGATAGAGCAAGCTCATAACCACAATCTGTGTGTGCCAAAGCTCTGGTTGGGATGTAGAAAAACAACAACTCTCGTTTAAAGTGACCAGTTTTTCCCTTGCAGCCGAGCAAACTTCCAAAATCACACTGAAATAATTGTTCTGAAACTGAAAGTCTTTGAAGGTATTACGACGTGTTTCTGGTCTAGTCGGTTAAACTCTGCACCCGTGTTATGTAAAGCCTTCACGGTGCTTCGGTCTTAATCTGCTTGTTTCTCCAAGCATTCCTCACACTTACATTTTTACTGTGTTACAAAGAGGGTGTTTGATGGGTTACTTGTCAATAATTAACGCTAGAATACTTTCAGCCGCGATTCAGTTCGAGAATGTCTGTGTGTCTAATTGTTTTTGCCTAAATCTGCATTTTCATGTCCTTTATTCTCACCTCTGGGATGTTCAAAACATAATATTTTAATATAAAATCAACTCTTTATATCTCTCAAAAGAGGTAATATCAAAGTAAATTTTATCAGACGTTATATTATTAAGTTGAGGCTTCTTTTTCTCTCTTCTGGTTCATCTGAAAAATTCCAGTTTAGTTAAGTTAAATTAACGTTTTTTGACGCTCCTTAAAATAAAATAAATGAGTGTGGCCGTAAAAAAACACAAATAAATCAAATCTAAAAGCGTCTGAAGAAGAAGAAGAAGAAGCAGGCTGATGCAGATGAACATTTCTGGTCAGGATTTCTTCTTATTTCGTCTCAACTGGAAAAAATTTCATTCCATCGAAATGTTTCTTTATTTTTTATTTTTTTTTTGCTATTTAATTTAATATCTTAGCAAATTGAACTTACTCAAAAGTAGATTTGACCACATCCATGTGAAAGACATAATACACGTTGAAATTTAGTTGTAGTTAATATTTAATGTATGATAAAATCATGTCCTGCTTTGTTCCAATATAATATAAAATGTTATGTTTGTTGGACAACAGAAAAACAATTCTCAGTAAAATTTGAAATTTCATTGGAGAGAGGAAAAAATTTATATATATTTTGTCCCCCAACAGCAAAAAAGGTGTGAAAAGTCCCTGATCTACACGATTAAACCGATGTTACCTGTGTTCTAACTAATTTACTGACTCAGTTTTATCTATGTTGTTGATAATTATTTACAGGACATTGCAAAGCAACTCTTTCACATTTTTGCCTCTTTACAGCCAGAAACATTGAGGTGATTTTATTTAATCTTTTTAAAAAAAGGAAGGAATCTTGGATGTGTTTTTGTTTTTATATAAAATATAAGGTGGAGCCAGTTTGGCTGAAATTACATTAGCCTCTCCTGACAGATTTACACATCAGGGAACTGAAACTCAGTCAGATTAGATGTAGGAAACACGCCATACGTTGGAGGGCTGTGAATACTTTGGTGTGACCCGATGTGTTGGTTTGTTTGTTTACTGTATTTTTTTCTTGTTAAACATTTACTTTCATGTTTAAAAAAAAAATAATATTATTATTCATAAATACCACCACCATCATCATCAAATTGGGAGTTTTTAATTTCCTGCTGCTGTTAAATGGAGACCAAAATCTCTGTAACGAATGTATTCTGCTCTTGTTCTCTTAACGTTTTTTGGATCTAAATACTCAGACTCTCACCACGCAGGACTGTTAATGAATGAATGACTTTCTGCTTAAAGAAAACAAAACGGATGGTTTGTATTTTCTGATGCCAAAAATGTCCACGTGAGTGATCTGTAGGTGAAAACGTGAGTTTTTGTTTTGTTTTTGGACGTTTGTGGACCTGAACTCCTGATGCTTCCATTGTAAAATGTTTTCTTGAGGATTTTTTGTGACTTACCCGGAAGATTTTGTCCTTTTTTTTATGGGGGGGTTCCTTCCCCTTGACTGCCAACATGGGTACATTTCAAAAGACGGATGCTTGTGTGATTATTATTATAATCTTTCTTTGGTGCATCAGACTAAACCGCACGCCGACTGTTGATCAGCTTGTTTACTCGAGCAATCTACCCCTAAAGCCTGATTGCTCTGCTTTAATGACAGAATAGAGAAAGAAAAGGTCTGTCGATGTTTAACGCAGAATAAATGTGGACCCTGAGGTTATTTAGTTCAAATGAAAGCTGATGGGAGGGGTGAGTAGTTCAAATTAATTAACTTTGCTTGTCAGTTCTTTTTCTCCTTTCTTATTTTTCAGCTTGATTGTTGCATTTGCTTTATGCTCCTGCATAATTAAAGTGTTTTTGTGGACGTCGGAACGGAAACACAAACCTGCATGTCATTCATTTCTGCACGGCGGCATGAAAGCATGCAGGAAAACAAGCGGCATAGTAGCGATGGTTCATTTGTATTTATTTGACTGTTCTGCCGCGTACGTTCTGCTCCACCTTATTTATCGGCACCTCTAATAAGAGACGTGTAAAAAAGCCCTAAAGTTCATCTTTTGTTGAACCTAGAGCTTTTATTTGAAGTTGTTTTTGAAACGAAAAACTAAATTTCTAACATTCATTACAACTCTTATTAAATTAAATGTAACTAAAACGGTTTTCTTTGTAATCTAAACTAATTACACTGACTTATCACTGACTTCCTGTTTCCACAAACTTCTGTTCGCCCTCTACTCAACATGGAAAAGACAGGAGAACATGCAATTGATTGGAAAGCTCTGTGGAGCAATCTGACAAGGCGCTGAGTCAGGAAAAAGGTGAAAAGAAACTGCAGTAGAACAGAAAGGAAGATCATTTTCAATTTTAATAGAGGAAGAATAATAATTGATTGTCTTTTTTTACGCACATTTATTACGGGTGCCAATAAACGTGAAGGTCGCTGGAGTCGATAATCGCTAACTGAACACACTAAACTCTCGGAACGGTTTGTTGTGAGCGCATCAAAGTTTTGTAAAGATATTTAGTGGTATTTATTGCAAGTAGTCACATGGGGTTTTGTATGTCACACACCCGCCAGATTGTGTTGCTGTTTTGAGGTTTTAAAGCCTTAATTTTTCACAAATGGGTTCATAATTTTTTTAATGAAATGTAAGCCAACCCAGGTGTGGTTGGTGAAACTGTTGCTAGCTGGCTGGTAAATTAGCCCTTTTATTCACACTGTAAACCGTATGCAAGAGTTTCTTAGCCGAACATTTTGAGGACAGGAATGTAAAAACACAGGGGGGGCTACGGGAAGTGTAGTCGACCGTGTCGGGCTGTTACGGCTTCCCTGTTAGTAAAGTGCCATCAGATGCGTTCTTTAAAAAAAATAAAAAATAAATCGGAGGGTGTATTTGTTACTGTTCACTAATTTCTTCCCATGCTTCAGATCTCATCACCTCCTGTTCTTAGGCCTGTTTCGCAAGATTGTAAATGTTCTTTTCAATAAAATCCCTTCCAAGAAAATTTTGGTCATTTTTCGTTTCTTAATATTTATGTTGTTACATTATAAAGCCTTTATATGATTTTTGAGATTGACTGGCTTGTTTGGTTTTGACACCTGAATTTGATCTTTCCTATAGATTATAGCAAGTCTGGCAATAAGGAAACTATATAATAGGAAACTTGCACAGTCTTGTTAGAATAATAACTTGTTCAGCAGGTAAATGTAATTCCTGTGTTTTAGAAAAGGAGCAGATCTAATTAATCCAGGGTGTCTGGCTTTAAGGACTGAGCATCTTCATATTGACTAGAGTCTGGTTAAGCTGTTTTGTTTTCAGCATTTTGTTTTTATAGGATTTATTAGTTCTAAGACGACCTTGGACGGAGAAAGGTTGATTTTGTGTCGGTTATAATCGTTCTGGGATGTTTGCGGACTATTATCCTATTCATTTTGACTATTATTCTGTTATTTTCAGCTTTAGTTTCTAAATAATTATACTATTTCTATTAAGTTTTCTACTGTACTAGTTGTACATCGTGTCTTACTTACAATCTACTAGTTTTGAATCATTTTACTAAACATAAAGGAACACAATGAATGTTATAAAGTCATTCCACATGCTGCATTTCTACGGTGAGCTTTGGGGGTGATCATCATCCAGTCTTAGCTGTAGTTGTTCACTACTTTCCTAATTGCTTTTACTACACATTTGTCCTAGTTTACGTCGGAAACTCTTCACTTGTAGCCATTCTCCCGTCTTGTCCAACTAATTTGTCGTCCTAAGAGAGTCAGGAACTTCTAAACTAAAACAAATTAAAGCCTCAAAAGACTTTATAGTGATTAAATTGCTTAGATGTTAAGATGATCTATTTTGGTTATGGCCGATACATGTGCGAGTAAAGATTATAAGAGGTTTAAACATTGAACCAGGATTTAACATTCACCTGCAACATTCAAATATAAAACACGCCTTTATTTCTCAGCCTGAATGAAGTGCATGAATTAATTAAGCACAGGAACTGAATCTTTAATGGGGTTTTTTTGTTTGATAATAAGCAGCTGCGATAAAAAAAAAATATATATATACAATTACATCAGGGTTTGTTTGTGTACACAATTGAATTTGGATGTCAGAGTAAACTAAAGACACCACAGGAGCAGCATCAGTTTTTTTCTTGCTGTTTTTGTGATCCCGTGTTAAAACAGCCTGCAGTGTCTCCCTGACAGACACCGCTTGTAATTAGGGCTTTATTTCGGTGTCACCTGTTGACTCCGGGGTTAGTTGGCACGCTCGGCGTCATCCTCGCACGCGTCCGCACGATTGAATTTCACGGCTCCCTTTCTCCTTCGCGCCGGCGGCACGTGGCACCTGAGTGCGTGCTGAGTTGATGCTCCTCGGCTCATTGTGCCTTTATATCATATTCCGGTAATCTGAGGAAATATCAGACAAATAGTGAGGGGGCACAAGAGGAGGCAGAGCGTGCCAGAAAGGGCCTACAGGTCCACGGCGTGGCCCTTTAAATATGGATGGGCGTCAGGACGGGGATCGGTGTCATCCCGCACGCGCCTCGGGCAACCATGGGGAAACCCGTATGATGACATATCCAGCAGATGGATGAGGGGCTTTATTTTTAGGCAGCTGGTCTGAGCTTGGATGATCGAGGGCCAGATGTCAAGGTTAACCCTTTCATCCCCCCAAGGAGTGTCCCACCCCAGCCAGTCGACTCGTCTATGGAGGTAAATCTGGTGTCAAACACGCCGGGCGCTGCGTCTTGTGCTGACGCTATTGTCTTGCTTTGATCGTTGCCACGCGCCCGGTGTCAGGTGAACCAGGCCAGGTGACAACCGGCGGGGAAAAGAGGATCCGTCAGCAGCCTGACAACAACGACGCAGCCAGGAAGCAGGTACAGAACAGTGAATATGTTCTGTAAGGTTCACCTGGATTTCACATTTTCATATAATTACAGATACTATTCACTATTTACTGCACAAGTAGAACATCAAATAAGAATGACTTCATCTGCATTGCAGGATTTAAAATTAAGGTAAAACATGTCTTAATTTTATCACAATTATGTCTCCTGTACTTATTTTAGTGTAGTTTGATACAACTCATTTAGTGACTACAATACAGTGTTAAAACGGACTGTTTTACCGCTTTGTGCTCTGCTAGAGGAAAGTTAAATGACATTTTCCTCTGTGTAAATGGTTACAGACATGATGGGCCCTTGTAGTCATGCTGTCTGTGTTCTTAGTTGAGATTTTCTTTGTATTTTCTCTTTAACAGAAAAAAAACGTGGCCAAAAACAGCAACATAAACTCTGCTTCCCCCAGTTTGATGCAACTAAGTTTTTGTCACGTTTGAACGGATCTATTTTTTTACATTTTGTTTTGTTTGCTACAGAAAAAAAAAATGTATTTGTTTTAAACCCTTAAGATAGAAGGAACTTTCTTCTTTAAAGTTCAGACTAAGATTATTTCTATAGTTGTATCTTAAAGCAACACTAAGTGACTTTTCAACCTTCATAAAATGTCTTCATAACTTTTGTGTGAGCTCGTTGAATGACACCCCTGTCATGACCTGAGGGGGTCTGTTTCACTTTAACCGGCACTGTGCAACTTTTAGGAGGGTGGCAGGAACCCTGTCACACAAAACATCTACAAATGTGCTGACTGCTTTACGGCATACGTCACTTTCCTTGTTTCTTATCTTCAACATCATCATATGACATTGTTTCACCACAATTAGATTCATCACCTCATCGCTATTCATCCCACACACAGACACTGGAAACAGAAATGTACTTCAATCCAAATGAAGCCGACCGGGAGATCAGGATTTTAACACGCTATGTGCTGGTGCTCATGGGAAATGGAGTCTTCCTTCAGTATAAAACAACTACCGCTTTTTTTTTCCACACTGGGCCGCCGAAATCCACTAAAACTGAAACTTGTTTAGTGTTGCTTTAATATATTAGAAAAGAGGTTCTGATGAGGCTCTGAAAATTTAAAATCAGGAAATAAATATACCTTTTAATTTCGCAAACCATTCAGCATTAAACATTTTATATTGGTCTTAAATGTTATGTTTCCATTATCAGTAACCAATAAAATAACTATAACATGACAGAAATATAAGCTTAAAAAACAGGAGTCTGTCATGAATCTATATCACGTTTGACTTTGTAAAAATCGAGTGAATGAAATAAATGAACTTTTCATAGACTAATTTTTCAAAATGTCTTGGAAGTGTTGCCCAGATCAGACAAAAATGTGTGTTGTATGTATTTATAATAACTTTAGTAGAATTTTCCACAGTTTATTTTCATCACACCTTGCAAAATATTCTAGTCCTGCAAAATAAAAGAAATTGCATCACCTCATCTGGTTGGTTTGCAGTTGGGGTTTTTTCTTAGTAACGATAAATAAAACTATATAATTAACCTTTTATTAATAACGGTAAGTCAGTTTGAGGTCCCCAGATATATTTTTTAATACTATTTTCTTTATCACAGCTGATAAAACCAGACCAATGAGAAGATGTGTACCATATAAGCAACACCACATGTCCATTTAAATGAATCTACAATCACCTGGGCTTCTGTCACTTTAAAATAATGGGGTGAATATGAATTCAGTGGTAAATTTGGATCCTTTAAAAAAAACAAATAAAACTTCATGTCTAATTATAGTTTGAAACAAAGGAATCTAAAAACTCTTCCAAAAGGACAAATTAGCACAGTGTGGTTAAGGATCAGCATGTCCACAACCAAACAGAACCACACAGTGTCAACTAAGGAAAAAATGAAACCAAACTGTTACGCAAATAGAACAACTACAACAAGAGAAATTAAAGACAGATGGACAGAAGCTAAAGAGAAAAAAATAATGAAAATACAAGGTTCCAGCGGGCTAAAGAGACGCAGCCATGATGATGGAAAGAAAACTGGGATTTAGTGACCAACCCTAAACTTGCATTAGCCAAGGAGACGATGCCGGAGTGATTCTTTACGGTGGCGTCTAAAATAACTCACCACAAATCCACGGGCACTGATGGATTCTTGTTCCTGTTTGGTGATGATGTTTTTCAGGGAGAAGCATGTTGAGAGTTTTCTTCATGAGAGACAAATCAGCTCAGAGGCACGGCCAGAAAACAGTCCAGACATCATTCAAGCTGGAAATCTATGATGGAAACTGGAAAAAATAAATAAATAAAATGCTGCAGAAGAAGACTTTTTCCCACAGAGCTGATCTGTCAACATCTCCATGAGAATGTTGGGGAAGTTCCTAAAAGAAAACCACGCTGGAGGAGACGCAGCGAAGCCGTGGTTGGGATTGATTTTAACTCATGATTCCATATTGTTTGTGTCAACTTGATCTAAAGAAGATTTCAAAATATATATATTTTGTATGTCTTTATTATCTTTTCTCTACAAATTAAGAAGAAAGTGAGCAGTAGTTGCATGTTTTTACCAGTACATTGGATAATCTATTTATGGCTGAAATACCTGCAACCATCCACTGATGTCTGGAAAGCAGTCGGACCAGCAACACAATTCATTTTCCTTGTCACTGATTGGCTGTACCTGCAGGAGTGGATACCAGGAAAACCATGCATCTCAGCTTCTGCTGTAGGGCCAAAATGGGTTCCACTGAACAAATGAATCAGTGCTTAAGTATAAAATACCAAGTGCCAACACTTCTCTCAATGTCATACCAATTTGGAACTGAAACGTAGGTGATATTTTTACGTAGATCTATGGATCCATATCAGTTGTTTCATTGTACAGAAGTTACTGATGCAACAGTCTCAGTATGCTGATAGGCACAATAGAAAAATGCTGGTGCTGTTAACAATTATTGGCTTTTTAAATAGTTATATTTTTTTCTTTTCAACAAATGCTCTTCAACCTATAAATTGTGAGTAATTCAGAGGTACTGACTGTTGGGAAAGCTGAAAAAAGTCCCAATATGCTAAAGGTTCAAATTTAGAAGTGGTGATACTGAGTACCGGTCTGCACCGACCCACTTAAAGTAACGTTATTAGCGCATGTTTAGACATTTTCTTGGTGTTTGAACGATCAATATAGGCAGATATAGACAATTTAATAAGGTCTGAAGTATTTTTTTTAGATTTAGGATATTTTCTGGCATTAAAACAGGTCGAAACCCACAGTTGTAAGAGTATCTAATACTATTACTCCAGTACTCTGTAATGTTAGGCAACAGTTTAGCTGCAGCTTTGCAAATAAGATTTCCAGCCAATATATTTAAATTTTTTCTTACACCTAAACATAAACTGCTGCTCCGTCTTGATAAATTTAACACCCAGAACGATGCTGCCACTATTGATTTGATCTTTTGTAACCTTTAAACAATCCTTTGCTTTAAAGAAATGATCAAACTGAAGAAATGTCGGGGTAGTTGTTCTGGGGGGGAAAAAAAGCGCTTTCCATGCATACCTGGTGAAAAATATTGTTCCCCCCTCTTGAATTAACTCAACAATTTCCCCAGCCTCACTCAAGCCTAATAACTGCTGACCTGTAGATTATGAAACACATGGTCGTTTTGTAATAACATACAGAAGGCTGGAGGATCTCTAAAAGCTCCAGTGTTTACATCATTATGTCCGGAAATGCTGACGAACTCTTTTCTAATTAAGTACAACACAGTAGTAGACATCCTCAAACAGATCATTACACAAAACTATCGTGTAAGCCAGAACTTGGAAACATTTTCAATTTACATTTCTCTTGTTGTTTGAAAAGTTGTTTTAAAAATAAAAAAAATTCATGACCTTTTTTGATGAAAAACACAACAGCTCGTGTTGGGCTAATGCGCCGATTCATGTTTTAACATCAACGATTGATTTCGGACAGCAAGAGTTACTCAATAATTGTATTTTTTTACATAATTTGAACCACGTCAGGCCAAAACTCAACTTGTTCAAAATTTCAGTTTTCCCTCTAAAATGCACAATGTGTATAAATATTTTTGCTTACTGTACCCTTGTTGTTCTTAGCATCTTTCAGAGTCTGTATGCGCCAGTTAGAAAATCTATTTGTTCAATCACTGACTTAGTAACATGTGTACAGTAAGTAAGCAAAAATATTTATACACATTGTGCATTTAAGAGGGAAAACTTTAATTTTGAACCAGGTGAGTTTTGGCGTGACGTGGATCAAATTATGTAAAAAAAACAATTATTGAGTAACTCTTGCTGTCCGAAATCAATCGGTGATGTTAAAACATGAATCGGCGCATTAGCCCTACACGAGCTGTTGTGTTTGTCATCAAAATGTGCCACGAATTTTATTTTTTTTTTAAACAACTTTTCAAACTACAAGAGTAATATAAAGATCTACTTTCCAGGCGTGATTTGCGGCGTTCCCAACAGGCCGACCCAGACGGCTCAGTGAATGGGCCCCATATGAAAACTTCAGCGCCATAGCTTGCTAAAGCCATGCTAAAACTGGAGTAATACAATCAATCAATCAGTCCTCTCCTGATTTCACAGCGGAGGAGAGCTCTGCAGGAATGCTGCTAAGCTGCAGATGTATCAGCTAAATTACTCCAGAGGGGAAATACCAGGCCATAAATCCAGACGTCAGAGAGGATGGCTGCAGTGTATTTCACGGTAAAAAAATCTAGGGGTGGGGGGGCGGGGATTATGCAACTTTTTTTTTGTTTTGTTTGTTTTGTCTTCATTCTGTTACGATTTAAACAAAAGAGCAAATGAAGTATGTACTCAAAAATGGCCCCTGCAGATATGTTTCACCTTAGGCTGATCAAAATCTGATCACATTATCTTTAAATATGCAACAAACCTCCAGATTTATAAATCTGACACTAGCTGAGTTATGAGTTGGGGGCGGAATTTTTTGGAACCTTCTTACGGCTGCAAACGATTTCAATTTGTAATGTAATCGTGCTGTAAGTAGCAGGCAAACAACAGACACAGTCTAGTCAACACAACCCAACACAACACAGAACAGTAACCACTGGCACCAGCTTGTTGGCAGGTGCCGGGAGTCATTATTGCTAATTAAGATGTATAAATATGCTGTCTGGCACTTGACTTCTCATTTGCAGAGGGGCGTTTTTTTTTGTCATTTCTTTTTTTTTTTTCCTCATCAAACTCAAAAAGTGCCAAGGTAGACAAGGTGAGGGCACGCAGCGCTGGTAGCGGCGCTGCACTGTGTGCTGTGTGGGAACACTTCAGCTCCGCTGGCAAACATCTGACTGGAGCCTTTGGCTGCCAGCAGCTAAACAAGCCCAGGTTTGAGGGGAGAGAGCCGCACGTTCGGGCTGAACCTCGCAAAGTCTGCCAGTGCGTTGGAGAGTCTGGCCCCCCGTACAGAGATCCTCTTTGATCTGGTTGCTTTGGTCGTTTTACAGACGATGTCAGCTTGTTATCTCTGGTTAGACATTTGACATAATTTCCGTCATCTTGGCACGCTTTCTGACACCTCTTGTGTACCGTATTAATCCTAGCATAAATCCTAAAGTCAGTTGCTTTAAGTGAAAGCGAAGCTCTGAACACGTATTTAATGTTGGACGGTAAACATTTTGTAAGACAAAGAAGAAATCTGAGAATGTTATGGACCGCGCTCGTTTTTGGACGGCAGGAAAAATCGGACGAAGATTTGTATGGTGTATCCACAGCTGTTAGCATTCGTATTCGTATTTATATGTCAATACAGTTCTCGTAAACTCTTGTTTTTATGTGAGTATGAATCTAAAAGCTGTGAGTGACTCTAATTTTTCAGACTAAAAACTCTTCCCTTTACGAGTAAAAAATTGTTAAGATGACGTCACAGGGTGGAATAATCGATCCACGATCACATCAAACACACACATTTAAAGATGGCGGAAGACAGTGGACCGGGTGGAGCATTGTCTTACACCATCTAGCAGCTGGATAGCTCAAGTGGTATGTTGCCTGACTTCCAATTGGAAGGTCATGGGTTCAAATCTAGCCCATGGCAAAATACCACAGTGTGGGTCCTTAGGCAAGACCCTTTGCGCTACTGCCTACCTGGCGCCGCTAATGGCTGCCTTGGTGTGATTACACCAGTCTGATGCCGCAAATGGCTGCCTCAGTGTAATTACACCAAAACAAATTCCTTGTATGTCCTGTATGTACCTGGCAAATAAAGTTGATTTAATCTTAATCTTTGAATCTGTAGCAGGCTGCGTTTGATGAGATTGTAGATCGATTTCTCCGCCCTGTGACGTCATCCTAACAATTTTTTACTGGTAGTCGTAAATATAAGAGTTGTATTCATAAGACTTGTATTCATAAGACTTTTCACTTGCAGCTTTTAGATTCGTACTGTCATAAAAACAAGAGTTTTTGGTACAAGAACTTTATTGACATATAAATACAAATATGAATGTTACAATTGTTCATAAACCGTTTTGACAGCGATCTTACCCCATACAATTTCCCCTTTTTTGGTGCTCAAAGGTTTTTTTTTTTTTTTCCCGTTTTTTCCTGGTAACACGAAAACAACGTGATATCAAAAATCTACATTTCAAATTTAACAAATATAGCTGGGGAAAAAAACAAAAAACTTCTCCGATCCATTCAGCCACCCGGCCAATCATCATATCAGAACTGTGCAGACCCCCTTTCCCGGCCTCCGGTATTATGGAATGCCTCCTCTGTTTTCAAAGTGTCACACGGCGGCATGAAGAGCTGTCAAACCTCAACGCTGGCGAAACGCGAGCCAGCTTCAGTGGACTTCTTTGTACGGCGTGTAGAAAAAACGTCCAATTTGCAAGTGAGATGAGTTGTCAGGCTGCACAGACATGCAGGTGGCTCAATTTGGCTTCCTGTTTTGTTATGGCTGGAGCTGAGATTCTTGGCCAAGCGCTGGTGGAGTCCCAACTGAGCCTGCAGCTCTGGGAGTGCTGCAGTTAATTATCTCATCCAGGTCTTGACGCGCCGTCACTGCCTCGGAGAGCCTGGCTGACGTCTTCATCCTCCTGAATGTGACTGCTGGGGGCCCCCCCCCCCCCCACTCCGTTCAACTCCTCACCGACAAGAAAAGAGGCTTTGACGTTGTTGATAAAACTTTTTGAGTCGCTCTAAGAAATTGTCGTAACTTTCAAGTGACGTTTCCTTTTTTTGAGTGTTGGTACGGCAAACAAATGAGACGTCGAGGAGACAGCGTGTGACATTGTTCTATGAATAATGATCGATTGATTGATGTGGCCGCCACATCGCCTCCCTGACAAAACATTGAATCTGGAATCAACCTCCGCACGAGGTTTCAGCCAAAAACAGGCAGAAAAACTAAAGTAATTTCATTCTAGATGACATTTTTGAACAGCAACTACTGGCAGCTCAGGCTCAATCAATCATTCTGCGACGAACAAGAGTCTAAATCTTAATTTTTCTCATCAAGATGCTGTTAAAATAACTAGCAGCCATATTATCCATCCTAGATGATTTGGGTTTTAATACAGAATATCTGTGGATTGAGAGACAGTGTCGGTCATGAAGTTGTAAAGCTCTGCTCATATTTGGGAACACGCAGTCCCCTCTCTTTTCGACCGGTGAACCAGAACCAAGTGGAGTGAGGCCGACGGGCCACAAGAGCGCCATTGTTCTTCGCATTAATCAAACCGAGGAAGGGCAGGTAGCATTTCTGCAGCCCACCCCACACGCGGACCCCGCCAGCCTCCATGAATGGACTGCTTTTTTAGCTGGCAGCGATTGACCATCGGAGCTGCGGGAGGATGTGTGTCTGTTTAATTAGTGTGATGAGCTCAGCGGAGTTTATGTGCAGTGTCGGACACCAGGTATTAACCCCTCGGGTTTGACCCTGTGAGGGGGGTGGCCAGCCTCATTCTTGACGTCTCCTGCTCTCCACTGTTCTCGCTTTTCTCCTCTTCGTTAGAAAAGGGCAGATTAGCTGGAATGTGGAGGACCACAATGCCTTTGGTTTTTGCTTTTTCCTCTTTGCTGCAGCCTTTCGTGGATAAAGAGAAATAAGACTGAATAATGCTGATGCTAAGAGTACGAGAACGTAAACACATATAGACACTTAGCTGGGAGCAGCATAATGTAAAAAGATCCAGCTATTTGTTATCAAAGGAAGGATATCCTACAAAGCTCCATCCAGTCGTGGTTAACATGATTTGTTTTTACGCTAAATTAGCATAAAAATGTCAGAGATAGGAAAAACAAACAGTCGGATGTCAGAGAAGGCAGGAAACTTTTTGTGAGAACGCATATTTACAGCCGTACCTGGCTAATTTCCCTGATCACACCTGAACTTGAACATTTTTAACGGCTTAAACGCCTTAAAACTTCCATCTTGTACGTCAAAACACAAAAACAGATGATTTTTTTCCTCTGGTTGACGTCAGCATACGACTGAATTTAGCGCTAAACGGTGTTTTATTTTTAAGGAAAACGTACCCTGGTCAGAATTAAATATAGTTTTTTATCTGTGCATGTTGTTAAAGAAAAAAAATGACCATTTTTTGTCCGTTTTAAAACAGTTTTCATTAGTTTAAAAGTTTTTTTTAAGGAAAGCATAGAGGATCTAAACCTGACTGCATAATTATGCACAAAACAGGTTTCTTAAACTATATTTGTGAAAACCCATAGAATTTTCTTTAAATACAAAATAAACAGAAAGTAATGAGATAACTGTGTTGAATAGTTGAATTGGATGACAATTATTAATATAAAAAAAGTATTTTATGTTAGCACATTTGATTCACAGCTTCCGAGCCGGTACTGGGTAAACTAAAGGGCTGTTTCGCAATTTTCTAATGACAACTTCGATTTAATAAACCCTAAATAGAGGTTGTTTTAGAACACAGTAGGTTTGTAAAAACACAAAAAATGCAATTCGATTAAAGTCGAGGTTAAATTTGACTTTATTTCATTAGATTCAAATCTTACTTTATATGACTGGACTGGGAATGCCTGGACTTGTACAGACAGAATCAAATTTTCTATAACTTGTCATGAATTTAATCATTTTGCCTTGTAAATGATAAGATTGTGAATATGTTTGTCGCTATATAAAAAACTATCTAATAAAATGTGCAGATTAAATCATTAACCAGAACAATATCTATGCTTTTTTATGACCTCATGTCTTCATTATATGGTCATGAAACCTGCAGTACTGTTTAAGATACTCCCCACTGATCTATATGACGTGCTCTGGGATTTGTCCCATTGTTTTAAAAGCAGCAAATGAGGAAGGTGTGAAAGGAACCGTACCTAAAGTTAAAAAGCAATTCCCTGAAAAACATTGTTCTTATCTAAGCGCTAAACAACACGCCAAAAGCCCTGATTAGAAATGTGGTTTCCTGCACTGTTTACGGGAAACAGACGTTGGAATAATACACAGATCGTTCACGAGCTGCCGCCTTATATAAATGCTGCGTGCGGGAGTGTTAGCATCACCCAGGGGCTCTGTTTTTCCCTAATTCATTTAACCACAGCTGTGTTTTCCTAAAAGCAGCAGCCGCTCACAATTAAAAGGCATGAAAAGATAGGAAAACATTCTCACCATGCCTGACACACTTTCCAACAAAGGTGAAACAACCACTTGAGGCGCAATCAGGGCTTAGGATCCTTCATCGGATTATGCACTTTGTTAGTTCAGTGGAACAAACAGCAGCACTTCACGGGCATCTACGCTGGGATTATAATTCCTCCTTTGGCAGACAATGGTAGTTTTTCATTGAAGGTAATTAATTATTAAGAGAAAATGTTTGTCTTTCTGACATTGTCCAAAGAAAAGGAACTTTGTAGATATGGTAGAGGTGTAGAGGTAGAGGTTCCTTAGTTTTTTACCCATCTGTACTTTTACATACAATAACAAAGAGAATATTAATTATTAAACCATAAAAGGGGGGGGGGGCAGTTTTTCTGTATTTTTAACTAAATACATCTTAAAAATGTGGCTTTATAAATCTAGAAACATTGTTTATTCCTCTTTGCAGAATTGCTTAAATTCAGTCAGATTAGACGGAAAGCATTTGCAAGCATTGTTTTTAATTGCAAGTGATTAATTGAATTACGTCTGAACTTTGACTAGACCATTCGAATGCCTGAACATGTTATGACCTAAATAACTCTCCTTTAGCTCTGCCTGTTTGAGGCAGTTATACATCGTCTTGCAGGTTTCTCACACAAATTTGTATCAGTTTGGCCTTTAACTGTGTCTAGAACGACATTCCCAGAGGCTGACACTTCCACCACCGTACGTTACAGTGGGTGTGGAGTGTTCTGGGTGATATACAGTGTTGATATCTGGTGTTTCCCACCAGAAGGTTTTGCATGTACTTTTCCACATTAGTTTAATCTGACTAGAGCTTCTTCTCTGTGTGAGAAAGTTGACTGTGATTCTATCCGGTTTGTACAAGAAGCTGAAGACAAATGCTCGTCACACTTCTAATAATATCTGTATGCAAACAATTATGTATAAATTAGCCATTATTTCACAAGTACACCTTTCTATGGGTAAAAACGAAAAAAGCTGATATATTGCAGCACCATCTCCATTACGATAAAGTAATTATAACACAAATTTAAAATAGATTTTTTTATAATACCAGTTATATATATATATATATATATATATATAAACTGCATATATTTCAATTCATTATAGCTCTAATTGTAAAAAAAAAAAAACTTTGGGAAGAGGTAAAAAGAACAGTATTGGAGCTTTTTTTCCCCCCAACTTTTTAATTATTACCACTCCTAATTTATCACCATGACAATAAATCACAATTCTTATTGTGGAAAGAGATTTATCACAATAACCCTAAACAATAAAATAATGTACGCCCCTAATGTGGCATTAGCCAGTGTGGAAACAGTTCGAGGTAGCGTAATGACTTTTTAAGGCTGTGTAAAGGTTACGTCCACTGATGAGTTATGGTAATGATTCAGGGGGGGATAAAAAAAAGGTTTGAATTATTTCCATAAATGGTTGACTTGTTAAACCTTCTGGCAAACATTTAAAGGCTGTAGTTCATCTGGATTTTTGGAGGATTACTCCAGGACGGCATCCTATAAGTACATTAGACAAGCAAGTGCCACGTATGTCTGAGTGAAAGTTATGGCAACAATTTTGTCGGATGATGATGTTTCCAATCTGCGCCGTAAATCATTCAATTCTGCAGATGATCATAGGCTGCTGATCTAATTTTTTGTCTCACCAGAATAAGCCAAGACTGAGTTCCAGTTTTCCTTCCAAAGAGTAAATCAGGCTCGGGGTTGTGTTTATTAATATCACCCTTGGTACTACGGGACTGGAGAACAAAGAGCTAGAGTCACAGCATGTCAACTCTGCGAAAAGGCTGTGTTTGCTGCGCCCCCTCTGAAAACACTTTATTAATTGGATTTAGATATTTGCAAAATGATCTATTTAATGGGATTACCGCTCGTATAATGATCTTATTTATGAGGGAAGCAATCCAAGCTTTGAGGCAGGCTGATAATGCATTTCCAGCTCTTTGGCAGCTAATGTTGTGTTACAAGGGGGAGATAAAGTTGAAGTCCCGTTGTAAGTGAATAGGTGAGCTCGCCCGGTGAAATGGAGCCGGCGTGGTGGCGGGTCAGACGGGCTTGAGTGGTCGCGCTCGCATTCCTGGGGCCTGTCTCGACCGTGAGCTCAATCCCGCTGAACTCCTCACAAGTTCAAGGCAGATGTAAAAAGCAAAGGAGCAGGGATTGGAGACAGATAGAGCCCTCTCCTCCACCCCACCCACTCTCACTCCCACCTCAGCAGCATAATGGCCCTTTCTTACATCTTTATCCGCCTCAGTATCTCGCTGAAGCTTTTACAGACCCCCGTTTCCACCTAACTGGGCTGCAGGTAAAAAAAAAAAAATATCCGGTCTCTCCGTGCTTGTCCACTCTGCTGGGGAAAATTGATTTAATCTTGACAGCGGGAGTATTAATATCAGCTGGGGGAATTTTACATGTTGGAGCGGAAGACACAAAGAGAATATCTGCTGTTGTTTACTGTAGCTCTTTAAATGGATGTCTCATGTTTGCCAAGACATTTAAGCCGTTGGATGATTTCCCTCACGGAGGTTTTAGCTTCGCTTTGCATCTTTTCAAGTAACGTTGAGCCACTAATGCAAAGAAAAAAGGGAAAATAAATAAAGTGTATATGTAAATCTTTAAGTCTTTTCTGCAGACTTTCGCATTTCCATTTCAATGTAACACTTGATTTTATATGTGCTTAAAAAAATAGGTTCTAATCTTTTGCTCTAAAATGATGTATTCTCAAATGAGATTATGTTAATGGACTGCAATTTGCATAAAACGGTTGAAAATATTAAACCAGATTAAATTTCTGCATATTTAAGAGTTTTATCCGTGCTGTTAGTCAACAAATGTATTCATTTTCCTGCAGAATATTAGAACGTGAATGTGACACTCCAAATAAAAAGAGAAAGAAAACATCCAACTGTGCTGCAGTACCAGTGGTTCCTCCGGTCACCGGCCTCCTTCTTTAATTACTACCTGAAACGCACAGGAACAGATCAACTGGGGCTCTATTTGTCCCGTTTGTCCTGCTCGTTCTGCCCAGAGTGATTTCAGGGTCTTTGGAGCATTAGTTTCAGATGAAGGAGGAGGCACAATATGAGGCCGGTGAATAAGAGCACCCTCACAAGCCTCCATTCAGGACATTAATCTGCAGACAAGTGTCTTTTTTGTGTCTCGGAGTCTTATTTTCATCGCCATCGGTTTAGTACATAGATTGAAAGCGATTCAGGTTGTGCTCTCAGGTTCCTTCCTCAGATCTACAGCCTTTTCCCCCTCAGTGGGGCGACTAGAAGACACTTATTTACAGAGGCGTACATGAACGCATCGCCCGCCTGGTTTAGGACCTTTTATTACCTTTTTAAACTGTTTTATTTTAAAGTTGAAATAAATATGAAACATACAGCTTCATCTAAGCTTCTGGACTGTCTTTACTGTAATAAGATTTTGAGATTTATGCAGAGAAAATTTTTTAAACAAGAACTTTTTCTTTTTTCTTTTTTTTTTTTTTTTTTGTGTAAAGGTCTTCAGAATATTACATTGCATATTAATAACTTGTAAAACTAAGCAGTTCCTTCCTATACACACAAATGTCATACTAAATTAATAATTTTTACATAAATATATGTACATATTAAACTGTTTCTCACTTTGGGATCCTGTGTATTAAGACGAAATACTGAATGTGCTGCATCTAAACATATACTGAAATACTTCTGTAGTATAACAGGATTTAAAGTATGTTTAAACTATCTTACTGTAATAGCTCTACAGCACCTGAGTAGGAAAAACATGTTCATTACCAAAATAAATATCTGAGGGCTCTCAAAATAGCAAAGGGCACTTTGGATTTCTCTGATTCTCGACTTTACTGAGTTGGCGAATACAGAACATCTGTTCACAGAGTAAATAAAAAACTTACGTCTTCATTTAATCCACAACATATATAAAAAGATGTACATTTCTGACCGCATTATATATATATATATATATATATATAACCACCATGTTTTTTTTGTTGGTGGGTCTTTCCATCATTGAGAGCTAACAGCTTACATAAATTATTTAAACCTTAAAATCAATATAAAAGTTACCATTTTGAAAATAAAAGCTCATACACTTTCTTTAATAGATGATTAAGGGAAATTAGTCATTTATATATGTTTTATGAGACTTTTAGAAAATCTTTTTATCTGGAAACATCCTAAAGCAACACTAGAGAAGTTTCAGTTTTGGTTGATTTTGGCGGCCCAGTGTGGACAAAAGCGATAATGTTTTGTCTGAAGGAAGACTGCATTTCCCATGAGCACCAGCGCATAGCCTGAAAAAATCCTGATTCCCCCGTCGTCTGCAGTTGGCTTGAAGTACATTTCTGTTTCCAGTGTCTGTGTGAGGGATGAATAGCGATGAGGTGATGAATCTAATTGTGGTGAAACAATGTCAGATGATGATGTTGAAGATAAGAAACAGGAGAGGTGATGTTTTCCCTAAAGCAGTCAGCACATATGTAGTTGTTTTGTGTGCCAGCGTTCCTGCCACCCTCCTCAAACTTGCTTGGGGCTGGTTAAAGCGATACGGACCCCCTCGGGCCATGACAGAGGCGTCATTCAACGAGGTGTGAGTTGACGTATAATCACAAAAGTTATGAAAATATATTTTAATAAGTGTTACTATAAAATATCTGAACGTCTTGTAGATGTAGAAGGTAGTCAACCTTTCGCAGATTTCAGCGACTCTCTTGCTCATGTACGGCACACTGCCCCCTGTGGCGCACTGCTAACTGAGACTGACTTGGCAGAGAAGATCGTGTCTTTGCCCCAAGGCTTACACGTTTGTACACTCATTTATTTATTGGTTTATTTGAGACGCTTTGCTTTTGTGAACTTCGGAGACATTTTTATCCTCATTTTGTCTTGCTGCAAATTTAGTCTGCAGGGATGTTTCTCTTCATCTTGCAGCAGTTGTGTATGTGACAATTTTACTAATTTATGCTATGGCGGCTGACATTATCATCACCGTACGTCTGCTGATAGCTGGGTCATGAAGACCCCGTGTTACATTAGGACAAAGCTTGACAGCTCTCCTGCAAATTACCTTAAATTTGTTAGGCTTTAATCGACTGCAGATGGATCCTTTCTGCTTTATGGGGCAGTTATTGCCTTCTAAATGATTAGTCTGAATGTTTTTATGAACCCTGCCATTCACTTACTCTGACTGAAGCCGACCCATTAAGCACGTTTGCAATATTACGTGTCTTTTTGATGTTCCAGTATTGTTTATGCAGATTTACGACGTGTCCGTGACTGAGGTTACCGTCGTGTTGGAGATTTATGGGATGCCCACGAGGCACCGCTGCTCAGAGCCAGTGAATCGTGCCAGCTGTTTATATTGCGCCATCGGATCAGACGCATCTCTGTGACATGCTGTTTTTTGGATTTTGATGCTTTCGGCTCGTCTGGCTGACGTCTATCACCGTATTTCTGTTTCTCAACCCTTTGTGTTTGCTATGTAAGTGGGATCTTTCCATCCTTTTATGCTACAGCGTTTAGATCCTGCTTGATTCCTTCCTGCTACTGACTCCTTTGCACAAAGACAAGGGGGAGTCATCTTTGTTTATGTACCTTATGTTAAAGCGGGACTTCTTTTTTTTTCCAAGGCATTTTCTGCAAGAAGATTAGATAGAAATAAGGAAAAACACCGCCAGGTTGAGAAACAGGTCACAGTTTTGGATGTTCTTGTTGCTCTAAGCCACTGGGTGTTTAGCCCTAATTAAAAGGAACTCAGTGTTTAAACACTTTTTCAGTTTTCCCTATATTTGTTCTAGATTAGATGAGAATAAAAGCTGATTGCTGCTTCTCTATGTTTGGTTTGGGTCTGGAAGGTTGATAAAGAGACAGCAAATCACATACAAACATACAAATGTTATTTCAAAGCCTGCTCTCTAAGAAGCCAGAGTAAGGAGTTATGGCTTTCTTATATCACTTTCTATACAAGGCAAGGCAAGGCAAGTTTATTTGTATAGCACATTTTTGTGTACAGACATGTGAAGACGGCGATTCAGTAATCAATTCCACTAAAGATAAACAAGTGGAAGGTTTTCTTTAAGGCCTTGCTAGGACATCGGTCCTTCAATCATGGAAATGTTCTTCAGGCTGACTTTGTGCTTGTCTTTATGTGTCTCTAGGCTTCCATGCCTGAGTGCATCACTACACCCAGATTTAAGACCCAGACAGTAATTTCTAGCTGTGCAGACTTTTTGCCAAGTGGATTTCTTGGATGGCTGCTTTTGACTTTTATTAAGTAAAAATAGGTATTGGTACCTTTACTTGAATACAATTTGATGTACTCTACTTGGTAAGGTGCTGCTATAAACTCATCTATATTAGTTTTCTGTCTCTTCAAACCCCAAGTCAGTCATGGCTGCTTGTACTGAGCATGGTTCTGCTAGAGGTTTCTTCCTGTTAAAGGGGAGTTTTTCCTCTCCACTGTCGCCACATGCATGCTCAGTATGAGGGATTGCTGTAAAATCAACGACAACACAAGCCATCGTTTCTGTCTGCTGATTCCAGAGGAGTCAATGACTCGATGCAATCCGCTGGGGTTCCTTAGATAGGAAACTGATTTGTTTGTTATGCATCTAAGGTTTGAATGGACGAGGCTAAAAACTGTTTTGTCTTGGAAGAAAACCTGTTGCAGAAGACCGGAACCAGGGGCAGAGGAATGCTCTCCAACTGTAAGCATCCAGCCAGAACTACCATGGATTCATTTTGATAGAGTTTCACTCAGATATGTTCCAGATCAACTATTCAAGACCTTAATCCAGCCAAGAACCTGTGAGGACTCAAAAACTGATGTTCAGACTGAAACTGAGCTGTTCGACCCACAGCTAACACATCCTGTCTGATGTGTATTTGTTAAACATGAGGAATGGCACGTCGTTTTCCTTCCACCTCCCAATTATGCTAACGTTACGTTGGGCGATGAGATAAAATCTGATGTAAAAAAAAAAGTGAAAGTGGTGTGATTACTTTTGAGAAGCACTTTATGTGAGGATCTTAGCTGAACATGTGTCTCAGGAAGCCGAACACGGCTGCAGATGAGTGTTTAAGCTCACTAGCAGTGGCTTACATTGTTAGGCTGCTTTCATTGTGAGCGGTAGGCGTTAAGTGTTGTGTTCTGGTGGGCAGAGGCAGTTAATGTCCCAGATCTACTGTATGAATAAAGTCATATTGTGAAGTGTGTGGGCTGATATGTTTGGCAGTCAACCTTGACAAGTAGATTAGCTCTTTTACTGGGCCACCTTTGAATGGCGTGCACACACGACTCGAGCGTTTCCAGTCACAGCGCGACATATCAAACATCTAACGCCCGGCACCGCGGATGAAAGCGCATCAAAACGTGAATAAAAAAATAAAAAAATAAACAAATAAACTGCTCCATGTTATGTGGCTGCGCCGCAGCTGCAGTGGTTAACAGGAGTCAGAAATTGGCATATCTAAAAAGTGGGATAATGATTATAAATGTGACAGGCTGAAAACTAATTACAATTGTGTCACTGTGTTTTCCAATAATGCCTCGAACATTTCTATAAAACTCATTTAAATCTTCCACAAGTCCAAAATTTCAGCTCTTGCTCTCAAGCCATTTGGCACATTTTCTTCAGTTTACATTTAGAGAGGATTAGCTGAAGAGCTGAAAATAATCATGCCAGATGTCTGCTGCTGCTGCGGCGCGGAGACTGCCTCCCCGGTGGGCATTTGATTTTTGTTGAGTTTTTATCAATCTTAAGCAAAAACACACACACACACACACACAGACACTCCGGGATCCTCGTAATGCACCGCCTCATGTTGTGAAGCCGTGTACACAGACTGGATACCGTGTCACATTTTACTATAACAACGAGGAGGGAAGAGATGAAAAAATGAAACCCGCCCTTCTTGCTCGTGTGACTGTAGGAAGAGATGGTTCAAGCAGTGAGCTACGATCTGTTTATAGCCATGTTAAGCAGACAGAGTGTAGCTTAACGGGGCAGACTAATGGAGCAAGCAATGTTATAAACCAGCTTGAGTCCAATGGCAGGTTTAAACACTCCAACCACATCTGTATGCTTAATAAAAGTCACTGTAAATGGGAGGGCTTTTGTTTTTTTGTGTGTGTAAATTTTCAAGATTTCAGAAACCCTGATGATAGAAAACAGAATGAAATATTCCCAATATTTATTAGAAAACTTAATGTGAGGGGATATTTAAACATTGTGTCTGAGCATTTTCCTTTGTGTGTGTGTGTGTGTCTGTGGTGTTTGTTGGATTTGTTTTGCAGCTTTAATGAGCTCCCTTGGAATGCTGCGTCTCCCACATGTCTCGCGGAGGGCGGGTCCATCTTATTGCTGCCACATGTTGGGCTCCTACAGTGACTCTTCCAGGCCTGTGTGGTCAGCCAGTTCAAAGCGCCCAGCCTCATTTGTTATACAACTTCGTGTAACAACAAGCCGATGCTTCAGTGTGTCTGCGGAGGCAACAAAAAAGAGCGCCGCCACTCTTTCCCCTTTGTCCTAACCGGCTCTGCCCTCGGAGACTCTCAGATCATCTGTTTCTCTAATTAGCATGGATACCGGACAGTATGGGGACGTGCTGCAGAAATCCTTCATTTGGGCTCCTTTCAGCGTTTGAACTCTGACAGTAATGTTTGTGGTGTGGTAGTAGTCGATCACTGTCACCGGCTGAGTGCTGCGCCGTGCCGCATATGGCAACAATCTGTCATGGTAGTCCAGTCTTGGGGTTTTTAGGGACTAGGTGTTAGCACCCAGGATCAAGCTATCTCAATCAATTGTTCGGTTAGCTGCTAGGTTGCAGATGTGCAGATTAATATCGGTCATACACTTGTATGTTATTAGAAATATTTCTCCTTGGTAAGAAAGATGTCAACACTGAGACAATCATGGAGTTTCATGACTGTTCCATTCATTTTAGAGTTTAAGATACTTGGTGCAAGAAGTTTCCTGGGTTCAAATACGAAGTGGGGCGCTTTCTGGGTGGCACTCACCCAAACTACATTGATTATTAGTCCATTCAATTGACTGGTGAAGCCTTGAGGGGGTGTACCCTCCATTTTGGCCATCTATCCAGATGCAAGAGCTAAGCTTTGTCAAGAACAAACAGAGCAGACTGGACTCATTCAGGAAGCTTATATGCTTTGGTGTTTGCAGCAAGACGCTGCATGTCTGCTATCATTCTGTGGTGGAGAGTCAGATAACTGCCCTCTTCTGTCAGAGTAGCAGCCTCAAAGCCAAGTGACTTAAAAAAGGTCAACGACCAGTTGAAGGAGCCCGGATCTGTTCTAGGGATGACGGTGGATCCAAAGGAGACGAGATGAAGAAAAATTCAAGAAGATTTTTGGACAAGCCTGATAATCCTCTGCATGAAACTGTCATATAAGAGCAGAGTTTGTTTTAGTCAGAGGCTACAAGGATTCACTACCACAGACTGCTACAGAAGACCCTTCCAACACACAGTGATCAGCTCTTACAACGATGCTTCGAAGAACCTTGAATACAGTGGGTTACAACAACATTTAATGTCCATTTGGCATTTTTCATTTAATTCAATAGAATATTTTCTTTCCTAAGTGAGTCTGCAAATGTGTCGAGATTATATCTGTTTAGCATCTTCAAAACGAAGTAAGACAACACTAGGGGCGTCTTCAGTCAGAGGCTTCATTAGACCCTTGGCAAAAGAAACAACTACTCTTAGAAGAAGCTTTGTTACCACAACCTTTATGTTCCTTTTGGAAATACTGACACATTGAACCTATGCTGTGTTGAATAAGGTTTGAAAATCTGGTTTTAATGTGTGTTTAAGATCACTGGAAAATGCTGCAGAACGTGTCATCTCTAAAGCCTATTAGACGTAATTATGGAAAGAATTGGAGCGACCGAGATAGAAGCACCTACTGTTTTTGTCTAGAGGTGGGCACCTACTGTTTTTGTCTAGAGGTGGGCAACTACAGTCCTCGAGGGCCGGTGTCCTACAAGTTTTAGATTTATCCGTGCTCCGACATACCTGAGTCAGTATAATTCAAGTTTTCTGGAGTCCTGCTAATTACTGGATTATTATACTCAGGTGTGTTGAAACAGAGACACATCTAGAACTTGCAGGACACTGGCCCTCAAAGACTGGAATTGCAGACTCCTGTTTTAGTCAGACAGGACCCACAGCAACAAGATGTATGTATATTTATGCTGTGACTGGCGGGCTGACAGTTCCTGTACCTGCTCTACCTCTGTCTGTTTTAGTCTTTGTTCCTTTAGATAAAATATTTGACCAATCAGCCTGCTGGTGGCGGTCAGAGAGCCTCGCTGTCACCGATTCAACAACACAGCAGCTAGTTGGGTGTTTCCAACACAATTTATGGCATCACCTTATCAAACAACATCATCCAAAGCCCTGGATGAATAGTGAGTCTTTATATTTCTCCCAAATCTTATAGCATTGATTGTTAAAGGGGACTAAACTACTGGAGGTTTCCAACAAACCAGTACCACCCACTTCCTGAGAATAACCTGTTTATCCTTTATCTTTAAACAAATTAATTCTCCAGAGATGTTTCCAGTTTCACCCGACTGCCGAGTCTTCGGGGAGGAGGTCCACTGCATGTGCCGGCTAGTAGGCCATTTGCAATAATCTCCTTTTTACCGTTTAGAGGCTAATTATGTAACATTACACCTGCCTCCCTGAGCCCGGGCACTGGCGTGGTGCAGAATGAGTTGGGGTTTTCTTCTCCCCATCTACTCATATGGGTGGTTAGAGTTTCTTAATGAGATTAGCCCACAGCTGAAATCTGCTTTGTGTCCCTTGCTATATGGCGAGATAGTGGATAAGCAGAATCAAAGCTAAGAGAGGGGGGATCATTGGAAGATGCATGCAGTCGACCTCATTTCTGCCTTCCCAGCACCCCCCTCCTCCCCCCTGCGTGTGACTTGGACGGGATCCGTCGCTATCACACATGACATTGTGTGTGAGCTTTGCATAGGAAATATCTTTGTCTCACTCTGGTGTTTGCTAGCTTTGGTGTTTTCGTGCCTTCCCTTTATCTTGCTGTCCACTTTCTATTTGCTGTTGGATCAAAACTTCTCAATAGGATTATTATCTTCTTTTTTTTTCAAGAATTGAGGGTAGATGGTTTGAATATTGAATTAAAAAGAAATAGAAGAAGAGCCTTTTTTGAAGAAGAAGAAGAAGTCTGGGATATAAACTCGTCTAGTTGTGGTTGCAGTACAGCTCTATTTCTGTCAGCTATTTTAAATCACACATCTAAGGCCGGGCCCAAACTCATATTAGCCAGTGACACCATGATGTGCGAGACAGAGCTATATAAAGTCAGAATTCCACCACCCAAGGCAGTCCGTCCACAATGGGAGCCTTTCTTCCTCCACTTTTATTAGGACCTTAATGACACTGTGACTTCCAACTCGGACAAAAGATGAAAAACCAACAGACGAACTCCAACCAGAGTAACACACACAAGAGAGAGCAATGTATACACGCTTGCAAACAACCTCAGCGGAGAGTTTCCCAGAGCGAGGGCGAGTTCTCACCGAGCGCTGCGAGCGATAACACGTAAATATTATGCCCACTTGCTCTGAAATATGATGTTGATTAAGAGAGTAAAGGTTAAGGTTAGAGAAGGGCCAAGGATTAGTAGCATGGACTGCGTCCGAGGTTACCATAACAGCCCGACTGCTGGGACTAGTAACAACAGCAGAAGTAATAATAATCACAGACTAATTGTTTGAACCCCATGGCTTCCTTGCAAGAGTCATATTTGTAAAGCTTAATGCCTCTTCTATGGCAGCTCAACAAAAAGCATCAGTTGCCAATCCCACTTTCAAGTCAGTCAAATGTTTTTGTTCTATGAACTTTTTTTTTCCTTCTTGGAAAAAATAAAAAAAAATACAGAAGGACCGTGAATAAAAAATGGACATTTCTCGACAAACATCAACAACGTTTAGATTTCTCATGTATATCTCAAGGTTTTTAATTAAGTTAAAATGTTTCATCATGCTTTGCACACTGATGCACAAATAAGGAGGCAACTTAGTGCCTTGCTCATGGACAAGTAAGGCGGTTGTGAAGGTAGAATCTAACTGCCAGGCTGATGAAGATGATGGCATTAAGCAATCTGCACTGTGCAATGGTGACTCTACTCCTAGACAGACAACCCTTCTTCGTGAAACCGTGTGGATGAAACAAGATTAACGTTCTTGTTCTGCTTTCAGATTTCAGATTATTAGCTTTGTTAATCCCAAACAGAGGAACAAAACTCTATATGAATATTAACCACAGCTGCCGTGTAGGTTTTTCACTTTACCAGAAAATGTAAAGCTTAAAGATTAAAATTAGATATTCACATTTAAAACTGAAGACAAACATGACTGAAAACTTAAAGCAGGTGAAAGTTTTGTTGTTGTTTTTTAGCTTGTATTAACATGCAAATATATGTCATTGGTATTTTATCCTTTATATAATATTTGAAACACATGGAAAACTTTAGTTTAGCACAGAGAAATTACTTTGTGTGTCACATGTCTAAAAAATGAAATGTTTACCCGCATTTGTCTCCCATTAAAATTGTATTTTTTGTTAACATGTAAACATGTTTTTTTTTTTTTTTATGTTAAAAATCATAATTAGGAAACAAAAGGTGTTATAACGTCTGTCCACTGATAAATGTTGCATTATATCATGTGTTCAATGTAAAAAGGCATTCAAAAAGCATCCCTTATGTAAATTTCTTCCTGTATGTGTAATAACATGTCTGCTTCTACATTTTGGAGTATTCGTACGTGGAACCTGTAAACCTGTATGTTTTTTTTTCTTCTTCTTTTTCTGGTGCCTGTAGAACATCTCACAGTGAAATACCCTGTCTGTTCTTTGCAGGCACTGTATTTACTAATCTGCAAGCGTCTACCACTCCATCCCGTCCTTCTGTACCAGATCCTATCACTGCATTGTGGTTTGTTGAATGTCTAAAAGAGGGCTAGAAGGCCCCGAGGCTACACACTGCCACAGAGAGCTATTTGCTCTGCGTCAGCAGAGTATCCTGTCATGGAGAGAAAATCCCGTTTGAAGTATGGCCCCCGTCTTTCACACTGATGATAATGCTCCTGGCTTTATCGTGTCCTCCGTGCAAAGCCCATGTCTTCTCTTTTGTCCGGCGCCGTCTCCCCCACTCCTGTGCACCCCCCCTGGCTCTCCTCTTTTGTGTCACTCTCTGTCACACTCCCTGCAAGCAGAACCCGTCCAGAACTTATCCTCCCCCCCTCAAGGCATGCTGGGAAGTGAAGTCACAGCCCGAGTGTTGTTGGTTTTGGTTTTATTTTGTTCTCTACAGACTTGAACACATCTTTCTCAGTTTAGGCACCAGTTCTGTTTTTGTAAAATGTTTAATAGTGTATGTTTTTTTTTTTGTATTCTCCCAAAATGTACACAGAGCATAATTTATTGTAAGCGCTCTGCAGAATATATGTATTTTCATTTTATTTACAGGGTTTTTATTATTTACAATTCATCGCATTATAAATGAGCTGCGATATTAGTATTCATTCGCTTTCTCGTTGCTCCTAAATCCGCAGCTTAAATGCAAATGCAGTTCAGTGTTTTCCACCCGTGGCTTTGTTTGGCCTCTCAGAAACCTTAAGCCCGTATCTCAAACAGAGGCCTCTCATGGCATATGCATAGGCAGTTTCTTATCTGGCGACTATCACAAGGGTTCTCCTGGACATCAAATATTTAAACAGAAACACACAAACGCAATGCAGGAGGACGGGTTCTGAGGCAAGTATGCTTGTGTTCGTAAAACAATAAATGTCCAACCAACCCCTCAGTGTTTTCACGTTCAGAGACTGTATGATCCATATGATCCCAACATAACGTGGGTCTCTGAACCCTCTCTCTTAAACTGTAGCAGGCATATATTACCAGGCTTAGCGCTTGGCGAGCTCCACATCCCAAAATAGATTTCAACAATACTCTATGAGGGTGCATTAAATAAATCTCTGATCGGCTAATCCGTGGAACAGTTCACATTTTCAAGAGAGACACTCCGGTAGGACAAAAGCGCCGCTCGGATTGCTGCGCCTTCATCTAGGGACAGACGCACATAAAGAGAGATATTTAGACAGAACGGAGGGGATGGATTGTAAAGAGAAATTCTCGACTAATGTGACAGAGATTTCTCCCCCCCCCAAAAAAAGGGGGGGGGGGGGGGGGGGGGATCAGCATTGTGTGCTCTTGCACTGCAAAGCAGATTCTGTATCAAGCGCAATAAATTAATCTTAAAGGCAAAACGTGGACACGAGGGCCATTTCGAAACATGTTGTAGATAAATGTTAATCACATTAGCATTTCCCAGACTTCCGTAAATCTCCATAAATAGCATGCTGAGGTTGATCCCTCTTTTTTTTGCCCATTGAGGCAAAATTACAGCTGATGAATTGCTTTTGCCATGCATGTAGGCTAATGAAAGCTTTGCTCCTGGGCCTTCCTCAACAAAGGCTCGTAATTTCTCCACTTTCCCACTAAAATAAGAACCTGTTCCACTTTTAATTAATAGTTTCACCCTCTCCCCATTCAGGACTGTACACATAGTTTCAAATTAATATATATTTTTTTAGGTAAAGGCTTGGTTATTATGAAGAAACAGCCCCTCTTTTGTATTAAAGTAACAGGGAGGTAATGCTAGCCGGCAGTGTCATAAAGAACTTCCTCTCATGTCACCGAACCGCTTAGCACAACATGTGACACTGCTCTGAGACCGGAAACATCCAACGACAGCAGGCCATTTAACGCAGAGTCACCACGTTTGTTCGACGAGGTGCTGTGGAACTGAAGATACACCCACTTGCTATAAACACTCGGGATTAACCTGCTGGGATTTTTATGTGCATTTAACGTAGCAGCCACTTGCGGTGTTTAAGGAATGTGAAAACTCACGTTTATTAAACCAAGGTGCAGATCTGCATTGGGGTAACCATGCGTGACCTTGCTTTTCATTTAATTAAGGGCTATGTTGTTCATACGCTCTGAAGTGAGTTACCTCTATCAATAGGATAATAAGCAGCAATTAGCACCAATTAAGGAGCAAGCAGCACATAACTGGTAATTGAGCGTTATAACTGCATATTCTACAGACAAACTGCTATTTAAAAGCATAAACGGACACATTGGGTGTCCTTTTTGACATGCATCTCCTGTATTTCCTTTACAGTAATTTGCTTGTTTGGCACACTTGTGATTTGCTTTTTTACATCATCAGGAGTAAATCAGTGTTTGATTGTCTTACCTCTTAATTTCTTACTACCTTTACATGAGGCAAAGAATCATGGATTTTAAATTATTTGATATCAATGTGTTTTGTAATGGATTTTTCTATATATCTTTTTGGGATTTTGCTAAACTCTGGAGTCCCCAAATGTCCATTCCTCGGATCTTTGCTTTCACAGGACGGTGAAACCAGCGTCGCTGTCCACCAGCATGCGCACATTCAACAGAACGCCTGGCTGAGGGTGTGTGGATGTGAAAATTCTCCAGTCTTAATACTGTAAACAAGATTATCCAGCAGGGAAGCTGCAATTGCAGATTATACCCTCGGTTTGAAGTCTCTGTAAAAATGGGGCTCAGAACAATGGCAGGAACTCGTCACCATTTATTTGTTTTGACTGCTGCCTTCAGGTGAACCTGGTTTCTGCTTCGAGCTGGTAAAAGGCTGACATCAAATTATAATTATAAAAAAATTTTCTATTGTTTTTTTGTACCTATTTTATGTTTTAGTTGTTTTTGCGGCCCTAATTAATGGCTATAAGCGGGTTAGTACAAGTACAATAAACCAACCTTTTCGTTTTGACCTTCCATTCCTGCCCACTACGTCTTAATAGCTGGATTTGAGGATTTTGACTAATTAAATCTCTACTCTTGTCTGACGTTCAGTGATCTGTCCACAGCTCTGTCCTGTTTAGTAAACCGTGTTCGTATTTTGATTCTTTTAGATGCTGAAAACATGAAAAATGTCTTCTGAGTAAGTGCAGTTTTCAGTAAAAATGTGGAATTCATTGAATTAATGGATCAACATAAGACGGGAGGGAGTGGAAACACCGCTATCTTTTAAATATTCACTACATACAAATAAACAGTTTTCCTGTCTCTAGCTTTGATGTGTTTCTTGGTGCATCTAAAACCTAAGCTGGTAGGAAAATCCATAAAGGAGCAGAAAAGAGTTTTCCAGTTAAAGCCCACTCCTGCTCTGTACCTGTGACATCTGCTCACAAGTGGGCGATCCGCGGCGCAGGCTTCGTGTTTGTGTTTCCAGGCTGTCAGAAGGAATCGTCGCTGACACAGAGCAGACGCGCCACTGCAGCAGCGGTAGCTGCGCTCGAGCACTGTGGGCGATTTCGTACCAATTAGTGCAAATCATGGAGTACTTAAGACTATTGCCTGGTGAGTTCAGCGACTGTTTGACACCTCGTGAAAGTGACCCTTCTCATAGATGTTGGGCTGCTTTGAGAAGCTTAAAAGCCACTACTTAGGAGGGAAGTTTTTATTCCTGCTTCTGTCAGAGGCCGCGGCCGGCTCACCTTATTTATAGTCAGGGAAAGAAGGGACAAACTAACAGCGCCCCCCCACCCACCCTCCACCCCTCATCTTGTGGGCTTTATTAGAACTACTCTGGCGTGAAGTACCCAGAATCCTCCAGCTTTTACCCACAGCGATGGGCGCGTGACTCGACTGGGGTGGAAGAAAATAAAACACAAGCATAAAATCCAGTATTTCATTCCTCTCCCCATTCTCTTGTCTGTTGGAAAACAACCTTTCTGCGGCGTGCTGGCAGCAAACTCGAATAGCGGCAGGAGAACAGCGCTGAGCGGCTGCTCCGCTTGTGAAAAGCTAATGGAGAGAGGCTTGGCAGCGTGCGACTCATTGAGAAGAGCGAGAGAGGCGGTCCCCGAGGTACGGATGGGGCTGCTGTGATAGTTGTGAACTCTTCCAGTGTTTATGTGTCAGCCAACCGCCTCCGGAAGGAGACATTCTCCACACCGTCTTCCAGACGAGCAGCAGGCCCCTCAATTAAACGAGTTAATTTGAAACCATAAGCTTGTCCCTAATTAAGAAGAGCTTAGACATCTCTTGAAATTAAATATCTGAAAAAGAAAAAGAAAAAAGTCATAACGATGACACAGAATTCCCTTCTCTTCAGATGTTGGGTCCCACTTCTTCCTCCGTTAGCAAGGATGGTCCGTATGCAGAGCTCGGTTCGTGCAAGGCGCAGATAAACGCTGCGGAGGGACGTAACCTCAGCAAAATGGGCGCCGTTCCGAGAGAAGTTTCACTTTCAAAGCAGATCCTTCATGGACCCCCACCACGGATTCCCCATCTGCCTGACTCGGTGCGTCCACTGAGCCGGGGAGAGGAGGATGAGACGGAGGGAGAGGGAGAAAGGGAGAGAGATTGTAGCATTAAGTAAATAATTTGTATGATAATTCATTACAGCGCAGTCTTTTTCAACTTTAATTGGTCTAAATGAAGAGACATTTCACACCATTTAGATAAAAAAAGAAAAAGGAGGCCGGCGTAATGAAAAGGGGCCTGCCTATCGGACTTCAGAGGTTTGCTCTAAATGAAAATGTAATTGCAGGCGGAATGGTACAAGAGGAGAGACCTCTCGCTGCAGATCCGGGGGTATCTTCAGACAGTCGAGCAAAAGCTAATGACTGAGCAATTTGGAACATTTACTCACCCCAAAGAATCTCATTAAGTCAATCACAGGCTTAGCCCGAGACCCACTCGCAGCGTCGGAGCCGGCCCCGCATTTATTCCCACATCAATCAGGAGGGGCCGGCTTCTTCTTCTTTCAGAAGCCACGGAAAACGCCCAAGTAATTTATTCGGGATCTTTGAGAGGATAATGGCCAATTATTTGTTTATAACACTGGTTAAATTTTCATTAGGCAGATTAATGGAATATCATGTACTGTCAACACCGGACGGAGGGGTGGTGTGTCAGAGATAAACGGCCAAACAGATGATGTCGCTGTGTTAGCAAATTGGTTTTTTCTGCAGCCTCTCTTTTCCCTCCATATGGAAATTTTAAAGGGTGGACACGGCATGGATGGAGGCAGTGGGGGACTCGGGGGGGTCTCCAGCAGAGGTGGATGCTGGGAAATGGATGAATGTCATCAAGCAGCATGTTTTCTCCCATTAATGTTAGCTGCTGTGTGGACTTAGAAACTGCGGGGCAATTTATTCCAGTAGTTCAGTTGAAAAAGGTGAAATTTATAAGTAATAAAAATCCCAAAACACAGAAGGATGAATGTCAAACATGTGTTTATGTAATTCCATGGCTTAAAGCTAATGATAACCAACAATACAGTTTAATAAGAAGAATATTTTGCATGTTAAATAAAAAAGAAGTGCTGACATTTGATCGCTGAAGAAGACGGTTCTTCACTAAATACCATATAGTAGAAGAAAATGTTTTGATAGAAATCGGTACTTGGGTTTCTAAAGCCAAGCCGAATTCAAAGGTTCGGGGAGGATTTGCAAGGCGTGGACTGCAGCTGGAATCAGAGCCGGCACACAATCGTAGCCAGAAGCGAGGCTAAAACTCACATGAGTTGTGTTACCACCTGCTGAGAAAGAGACCGAGGAGACTCAGGGTCCAGAGAATCCCTTTCAGATAATAAAAAAAAAAAAAAACTTTAAATTTAATTTGGACATCCAAACCTGGAGAAGAGCTGAGAGGTAAGGAATACAGTCTGTGTGAACTTGGTAGCAAGCAAAAAATGAGAGAAACGAATCTCAGTCATAGCTGCAGCCGTTGATAGATTTCTGTTCACAGCTCAGGAGATTTCCAAAGCAGTCTCCACCCTGAACTCAACTGGACTCTTAACTGTGCAATATAATGTTATTACAGCATTATCTGTGCAATATTTTATATTTATATTATATGTATTTAAAGTGCAATATCACCACCACTGTCTAATTATCTAGATAATGTTATTTTCCGTATGTACTCCATATTCTTATACATTTATTTCCTGCAGGTAATTCACATTGTTTATTTCTGTTAATTTCTGTATATACTTTTGAGAGATATTTTTTTGCACGGCACTGAAATGAGTGGTATAATGACAATAAAAGGCATTATATTCTATTCTATTTACATATGGATTGCAAGTATGGGTGCATTTACTGCACAATACCTGCAAAATGCTATAAAAATGTTTCCTATTTGATCATCTCATCTTCTAAAAAGTGTAATTTAGACTTTTCATTGTCATTCATCAAAAGTAACCAAAAAAAGATAAAGACATGTTCATATTGTGCGTAATGAATGAATCCAACATAGAAATTTTCCTACGGATTGTTTTTTTATTATGCTCTTATTCCTGAGATGCACCTTTAAATACCTGATGTTCGGTAAAGTTGGACTCCATTTGTTCACTTTCATTGGCTCCCCCTCCCCCTTGGCAGCCTCTGCCATCAATCATTCACAATCCATAACCAATCCTCCAGGAAAACATTTCATACGCGAAGCATTTGAAATGATAATTCCAGCGAATTTGTTAGAAACCAACTTTTATTTTATTTTTATATTTTTTTTTATGAAGAGAAAAAGCCAGCCACTCCGGGTGATAGCTTAATCTCACATTATGCAGGCGACATAAGATACCTGTAAGTGGCAGTTAAGAGTAAAATGACAACTACAAGGCGGGCATGCTGGTGATTTACTGACCCCCATATGATGCTAAAAGTTGATATAAAGCAGCTTGTGCAACTTGTGCTTTCACAGACCTGCACCTGAAAGTGGTCTGGGAATTGTCACTTTGAGGGGAGCATATTACAGCTTCAAAAAGGTATCCTTTTCCCCCCCATATGGCGTTTTTTTGAGTGCAGAGATAAGAAATGTGGCATATCAAATCTTAATATGCACGCTTAACCCACTAGTGTGCAAATGATGCATCGTGGGTTCACTTCTATCCAGAAATACGGAACCAGAATTTTAACGACCCGGTTGCAGCTCTTGAAAGCTTCCAGTGAAAAAAAACTAAAAACATGCATGTGCAGTTGGAGTAGCATGGATCTCATTGCGGTGTCAGTCTGTTACGCGGGCTGTGCCCACATTACATTCTGATTACACACAATTGTCCATCATTTCTCCCCATAAACCTTTGTGTCCTACATGTGAGTTAATTTAGGCTCCTGGATAGCGATCTGCCAACCTCCGGGCACCTAAAGTGCCAAGGAGCTCCGCTATCAAAACAATCATTGGCTGAAGGAGGTTATCGTCGGTCTGTGCTATCTGTCACGCGGCCACCGGCAGCCAGTGGGACACGAGGGCCATTTAATTAGGCCCACTGCTCCTCTCTGGTGTGAAACACTCTCAGGCCCCTTTGATTCCCCGCTGCTCTCCCAGCAGGAAGTGGTTGGTGATAATTGACACAGGATTTCCTTGTTAACCAGCGGCAGACTCTGTGGATTAAAGTGACAGAGATCTGCAGAAGAAAGTGGGGAGCAGATAAAGGCGAAGGGAGGAGGGAGTGGCGGGCGGGGGCAGCAGCTATTTACTGCTCTTGACAAACCAGGGAGGAAATGGCAAAATCAGAGTGGCGCGCGGTCCTGCCGCGAGATGTAGCTCCCACTTATCTTAGCCATTTCAGCTTGGCTGATCAAAGATTGGCTTCCCTTAAAATAACCTGGGCCCAAGGTTGAGTACATGCTCCATGCCATGTTTTCCCCTTCTTTTTTCGAGGGGGGCAGAATGATAATTTCCTTCCAACCCCTCCATAACGCTGTTTGCGGAGGACTAGAGAGATAATCTCATTTTATTTGCACAATTATATACTATCATGGAATAAAAGCACATTTGCAAATGACGTAATTTTCCCCGCTTTGTACCAACTGGGTCAAGTGCGTTGTAGAAAGCATTATCATGCAGACAGGAGTGCTACCCTCTCTGCAGTGGAGCAAAGATGGAGCTTTCAGAGGACGTAATCCCCTTTATTTATTTCTAGATTTCCTTTCTTCTTATCTAGCTACTACACAGCTTTACCAGCAGACATTTTACAAATGCTCCGTGGAAGGTTTCAGCAAAGCTTTTCCCACCGATAAAGGACGTACTCTTCACTTTCTTCAACTTGAACTTTTCTGTCTGACCGCCTCTGCTGGGAACCGTCACCTTAAATTTGGCTGATCTCTGGTCATTGTTCCTTGAGTGAATATATTCGGCATATTTACTCGTGCACCTGACAAACACCCTTTCTAATATTGGTCTGCCCACAACGACCAAAACGTGGAGTAAATAGGCGGCTGGTCAACTGGCGATGTGTTCACTGATAAGAGGATGAGGTGATGGCAAATTTTCCAGCGGCAGCAGGGGTCAAAACCAGGTCCATTGTATAAATCAAGGCAGAAATTCCAGTGTCTCCAATCCCCTTGTTGATACATGCATGCAGCTGTGGATTTTCAGGAGTGAAAGGAAAGGAGGTTGTTGCTTCATCGTGACATGAGGTAGATGAGGTAGATGTTTTAAGTTATTCTACAGAACAAATAGTAATTCACATGTTAAGCTTCCAGAAAATATTATTGTCAGAGGGCTTGAAACATGAGACGTTGGAATACCCTTTAAACAACCTGGGCTTTATTTCACCTCACTCTGTATTTAACCTGAAGTCCATTGATTTTTTTTTTCCACATCTTGTACCAAGTTCAGACCTGAATCTACTTTATTAAGATTTTACATAACAGATCAAATCAAAGTGCTGCAAACCTTTGAAGTAGGAGGAAAAATATACATTGTTTAACAAGGTGGACTCCTCCAAGGTTGCCCTTTGTCACCTATTCTGTTCTAACCGTAATGGACAGAATCTCTAAGTGCTGCCTAAGGCACGCAGGATCTACTTTTGCAGCCATGGGACCAGTTCTCTGCTTTTTACAGATAATGTACCTCAACTGGTTTCATCAGACCATGATCTATCGCTTTCAGTTTTTACTATCAAAATGAAAATAAACAGCTCCAAATTTAAGACAGTGGTTTTCAGCCGGAACGGGTTTGCTTTCTGTTGGGGAGGAGGTCCTGCCCTTAATGGAAAAGTTTATGTATATCAGCATGTCATTTATGAATGAGGGGAAAATGGAACAGGAAATCGACAGAGCATTTGGTGATTCATCTACAGTGACACAAACGCTGCGTCGGCCTGTCATGGTAAAGATAGTGCTGAGCCGGCTGGTCTAGGAAGGCCTCAGGATTCCCCTTAAGGATCTGGCTCAAGTGGATGGGGAGAAGGAGTCTGGGTCTCCGCTTGTTCAAGCAACACATCCATCCAGATGACAGGATCTGTAGGTATAGTTGTAAAAACAGGAAGTCTGGTTGAGGACTGTTTATTGAAAAGGAAGTGTTTCAGTTGATTCTTCATCATATACTGGATCAGCCATGCATTGAATGGCCATGATGATAACTGGCATCTCTATGACCAAGCCCTAGTTTCTAATGCCGATCTAGGCTTGTGACATACATGGTTAAAAACACGACATCCAGGATACAAGCAGTTGAAACCTACTTTGTCAACAGCAAGATATGCCTGAGGTAGAGCTGGAGTTCCTCTGCTTCAAAGGAGTCAGTTGAGTTGGTTCGGCTGTCTGCAGGTTTCTTTTCAGGGCGTAGAGGACAGGTAGGGGACCAGAGGCAGACCCATAATCCACTATAATTCGTTTGAGGATTTGTTGGGATCCGTGCTGATTTGAAGATTCATGATGCCTACGAAAGATAATGCAGTTGAGGTGTTTCAGGAACGGTAAACCATATAAAAGTGGTTTACTGGTGATTATTTAGATAGGCATGAATAAAACACATACATAGAATGTATGTAAATATTTTCACTGATAAAACAGAGTTTTAGTAATCATAACCAGAATTAGTTGTTGTTTACAATGGGACCAATTGTGCCCATGAGTTTCACCAACTTTGAAGTGTTTAGATGCAATATTTCCCAAACAAGCTTCCCAGAAACTTCGCATCAATGTCCACACCTCCTTATCTGTGCTCCCTCACAGGTACTGTATCTTAACCATGCTGTAAGACTTCAATATGTGAGCATTAACACGCTTCAAGGTACTTGATTTTTTTCCCCTCAGGAATTACTGTGCAGCAACCAGAAGGAGAAGCTGGAGATTTGTTCCCTTCAGTCTAAAATAAATAGGATAGACCGGGGGGAAGCACCCGGCAACATGCTCTGCTATCAAGAAAATACAGCAGTTTAGATTAAGATTTGGTCCTAAACAAAATCATTGCTGTTTAATTTAATCTGTAGGCAGATAAGCTTTTTCCCAAACCACAAAGATTTTACAATGATAACAAAAACGTTGAAATGTAGTAAGTATTGAACACATTTGTCATTATTTCTAAAATGTTTGGGAACAGCTTTAATTGTCTCTTAAAGGGGTAAGAGTAAAAAAACATCTGTCTGCCTTTACGCCGTTCTACCATCCATTAATAAGAACCACAACCAGCTTTATTCACCACACAGTGCACAAAGACAAGGAATTACATTTTTTCCCCACTTTTCTGTGAATTAAGACATTAAATGTAAGTCTTTTATAAACATGTAGAAACACAATATAGTGCAAGTTTGCGTTATATTGATGTGGGCTTGACTTTGAAGAAAAAACCTCTGTAGTGGCGAGCTAAAGGTCAAATGTGAGCAGTATGTGTCCAGCTTGTGTGGGCTCTGCAGAGATGCCAGCCACTCTTTTTACTGAAGCCTAGACCTGTACAAATCCTGCCTATAAAGTTTTTTTGTGTGAACTTTCTTTGTGACGCTGTATAAAAACTAAAAGGTAAACTCTTTTCATCTCCATGCTACCAGACATGATTTAATCTAACTTAATTGTTAGTATTCAAAATTGATGCAGTGGAATATGTTTTGCAAAGATACACGAGAGACAGACCCAATTTCCTGCTGGGGTCGAGTATTAATGTATGAGCCGCTCTTGAGGGACCCAGACATTCACAGAGGGAGGTTCTTCACTTGCCTCAGGCTCCTTTTGATCGCCTTAAGCTCATCTTTAATCTCTGCAAATTGCACAAAATCCAAACAATTATGCATTTTCAAATTGTGATGTGAAAGTCTTCAATATTAGTCATCAATATTAGTACATTTATTTTTATGTATATATATAGTTTGTGTATATTCTTTCAGTAGAAACCGTTAAAGTAAAGACTATTGGATCAGCCGTAAAACTTTCAGCAAGTTGAAAATCTGAGGTCCTATTTAATATTTCAGTTACACCATGAAACTTTTTGGGGGGAAATAAATTGCTAATATGGCCGTAAATCCATGGAGACTATGCATTCAACAGCTAAATCTGTTTCTATTGACATCCTTAGCAGAATTACATTTTAAGTGATTGAAAATAAAATAATATCAGTATCATCTACAGTTTATTATTAGAAAAAGTGACATTTTAAAATTGTTTATGTCTTTCTTAATAAAGAATAAAACTTTTCATCACAATATAATATAATATCTCGTCCTTCATCTGCTGCATCTCTTGGACCCAAACACTGCCCCCAACCCCCCCCCTGCTCGGTTCTGCTCCCATGTAGCCGGACAACATCAGCGGGATGTTTCTTGTTGATTAACATCATGCAACCACATGACTGCGTGTTGACAGCGTAGCTTTGGTGTGACCATGCTGGGCCCCTTAGCTCCCATCTTCGAGTATAGAAAAATAAACTTAAACGATAATCAAGTGTCTCAAACAATGGTTTGAAGAGAAAGGTTGGACACACACAGAGAAAGAGGAGAATAAATGAAGCAGCAGTGGTGTGGAGATGCCTTTTTGAAAATATGTATCAACTAGGGTGAATGTTTTAGTTCAAAATATGTTTAAAAAATGTTCTGATGAACTAATTAGCAGATCAGGAATCACAACTCTTCAACCCACATCATACGATACAGTATACGATTCAGTTTTGCAGATAGTAGCCTAAGATAAAGCCCAAAATGCTCTCCGCTCCTTGTTGACTTAGAAGAAAACTGATGAGTTGTAGTTGATGTACAGGATTTGCAAAACATGCAGTCTCAAAAAATTTAAGTGTAGCCGAATTACACAGTTACTGTTGAGTTGAGAAAAAGGAGACAAATATAATATTTTATTTACTCCCATAACAACTGTTAATGTTCAACCTGAGCTCAGACAAAGAGTTCCTCCATGAAAGCCTGTTGTGTTTTTTCTTGTTACCATCTTCTGTCCTCGATGGCTGGTTTTCTGCAAACCTTTAAATGTGTCACTGAAGCAAGTGAGTTAGTCTCCGGATTCTTTCCAATCACCTGTTCATTTCATTCAGCTGTTTTGAACAGGAGACTTTAGCAAGTTGCAGAACGCCTGTCCTCAACCACCAAACAAACATAAGATAAAAGCCGGGTCGCATTGATGTAGTACACAAACAATTAACACTTGAATTGCTACATAATCTTTTCATTTCCGCACATTAATACCAATGTTATACATCATTTTGTACCAAACATTTTACCAAATGTACCAAACCGCTCCTGGGTAGGTTTGAAAACTAAGAATGTTTACAGCTGTTAACAGTGTTGCTGAAAAGGTTCTGGGTTTGAATGTAGGCCAGGAGGTTGTTCTGCATAGAGTTTGCATGTCCGCCCCAACCATGCTTCTCTCCGGCTGTCTTGAAACATGAATAAATGCAGAAAAAACCATAGTTGGGATTTAAACCTGACTTTCTTGCTGCAGGGCGACAGAGCTACCAGCTGTGCAGCTGTTCATCAACTTTTCATTTAACTTTTATTCATGAAACATCGGGCACAAAAACAATTTAAGTTTACAGAAAAAAATAGATTCAGTTAACAATTATTTAGCCCGTAGAGTTTTTTTTCACTCATTGCCTTTTGACATTTAAATAAGTTGGCTGATCATAAAAAGATTTGGAGATTATAACTTTTTTACTCCAGAAGTTTGAAGAAGTCCCAGCCTGACGGAGAGGAAGTGAGCTGGAGGGAGGAGAAAGCCGTGACCTCTCCAGGCCGCACCACGTTGGCCAAAGGATTAAGAAAACATCGGCCACTGACAAACTTCCAGGAAATCAGCACCACATGTTGGAGGGGAGGTGTGCTGAGGTGCTTGTTTGTTTTCTGCTAAATTAATGGGGCCTAATTGATAATGTCATTACATCAGGAGAGGAGCATCGAGAAGAGCAAGGTGTGTGTGTGTTGGTGGGGATAATCAAGGAATGCTGCCCATCAATCCTCCGTGAAAAGCACAGATGCTGTTTGGCCAAGTTTTCCTTGGAGATTACGATCTGTTCAGCTAACTAGAGCCAGACTGGTAACACATCTACCTAAGACCCAGGTGTATCAGAAAAAATGTCATTTTTAGAAACTACAGGATAGTAAAGTAAATATTAAAAAACTGCCATCAGTGATTAATTTCTAATGTCTTTGGGGGTTTTGTATCTTGTTTAGACTGATTAAGTTTGATATAAAAATAGACAGTTGAAACCAGATGTTTACGGCAAAAAACACATATAGTATTTCCAGGTATCTGAGATTTAATTAGAATAAAGTCTTCCAGTTAATAGCTTAGTTAGAATTGCCAAATCCCACCATAATTAATGCACCAGAGATTTACACATCATTTCCATAGTATTAAAACTGCCTTTAAAACAGAGAAACTAGCTTCCCGTATGATTTGCTAAATTTTGGCTGACATTTGTTTTTTCAGTTTTATCAATTCAAGTCATAAATAAAACACAATATTGTAATACTGTACTTTTACAATATATCACAAGTAAAATTTCTGATTACTCCACCGGCTGCAAATAACTTCACTGAAACACGACAAACATGGTTTACCCAAAGATGTTTATGTTTTTGCATTTAGCTGACGCTTTTATCCAAAGCAACATAACAAAGTAGACACAATGTTACAGTTATTATCAATCTGACCATAAACTATCTAGAGGAAAATCCTAAATCAGAGTCAGTGGTGACGGTGAAGAGATAGAGGTAAGTACAGAGAGAGTAGAAGAGGGGGTATAGAGGTATGGGTAAGAGTTAGGATAGATGATCTTTAAAGAGGTGGGTCGTCAAGAGTTTCTTGAAGATAGACAAGGACGCTGCTGTTCTTGTGGTGCTTGGTAGGTTATTCCACCATCTTGGAACAACACAAGAAAACTGTCTGGATTGTCTTAAGTGTGGTGTAGACACTGCTAGACGATCCATTGATAACCGAAGTGACTGAGCTGTGACATAAGCCTTTGCAAGAGTATTCAAGTAGATGGGAGCCGTACCCTTAAGCACTTTGTAGGCCAGCATCAGGGACTTGAATTCGATGAGGGCAGCCAGGGGTAACCAGAGAAGTTCAATGAACAAAGGGGTGACATTGGACTTTTGGGGCAGATTGAAGACTAGGGTGCCGGAGTACCCGGAGACAACCCACACATGCACAGAGAGAACATTAAAACTCCTTACAGAAAGTCCCAAGGGGGAGTCAAACTTGTTATTTTGTTATTAAATTATTCACAGGTGTTAATTTTTTTTATTGTAGTGTCTAAAAATCCAGAATTTGCACAAACCTTGATTTTTGCATCTCTGATGGAATCATTTTAAAATAATCAGAACTGATTACTTACTCAAAAGTTGAATAAAAATCAGAAATCACTTCTTTAATCGTACTTTATTCACTTTTTGGCCAGCAACTTACTATATTACCTGAGTAAAAATATGTTGAAATAGTGCTGCTCTTACGTGAATACAAATCTTTGTTAATTTTCCCACCTCTGCTTATATTTGGGATTTCACTGATTAAGTTGTGGTCCAGATATTATGAACATAAGTGAGGGTTGCAACGTTTATAGGCAAGAAAATTGGGAGCTTTTCTTTTTGGTCAGCTCTTTCATCACCATAACCGACCAGAGCTGCTCCTGCATTACTGCAGATGAAGCTTTAGTTTTATCTGTCCATTTCCGGGTCCATCCAACATCACTCGGCAACACCAAGATACTTCAACTGATCCTATTGTGAGGCTTCATTATTAGAATTGTTTTTTGTTTTTAGATTGTTGATCGATTAAAAAAGAGAAGCTGTAATCGGATTTAATGTCATACAGTGAGAAAAAAACTATATATATACAGATATACAGAATAAGACGACTCAAGAAAAGCTTGGTTCAAAACTGTTGGAAGTACATTGCAACAAGTAACAATTTTACATTCTTCTCAGTGATATTGTGAGATACTTCAAGTCGTAGAAAGGGTTGGAGATGAACTGATTTGCTCCACATGGCCAATAATTCAGCAGTGGACCAGACAAAAGGTCAGTATCTGCTTACAATCATCACCACGTTGACTATTTAGTTCTCCAGAGCCGGTGCACATGTGGGAGAGGATGGTGGCTGTGCAAGTGATTTAGGAGACAGCGAGAGGCTTTAAAGCAGGAAAACAAGTTCATTACACTTCCATACTTGCTTATCACTCCCCAAAGACCTGTCAGCAAAGGCAGAGGAGAAATTAGCTTTCGTCCTAAACCCACCCACCCCACAAAAAAAAAAAAAAAAAGTTATTAGGTAACCCCCCAGGGTGGACATGTCATTTGCAATTCTTACCCCACGACCCTCGACCTCAAACTCTCTGGGGTCACTACTGCCTTTCAAACAGTTTGTGTTGCTCTATTGCTCACCGAACCCGAGTTTTATGCTTTTCCACTGAAATAGCATAAGCCGGTTTGGGTGCATGTATCTGTGTAGGTTGCAGGGTGGTATGATGGCAAATGATTACAAAATGTCTCCGTTCTAGTTTAATTGGATCAGGCTGACTCAGAGCTTATGGAACAAGATCTTGGTTGTTTCAGAGCAGATGGATTAACAATTAAATTTGTTTGCTAATTCCGTGGCATACACCTTGAACAGAAAATAAGACGCATTAACGTGAATAAATTATGGTCTACCCACAGGGAATATAATTAGGGGAATTTCTTCTTATAGCCTCCCAAAAGACTTTGTCTGACTTTTCATCTTGTAAATGTGGGAAATCATTTAAGAGTAAGAATCATGTTTTTCTTTGCGCCTTATAAGTCATAGTTTGAGCTTTTGTTGAACTAATAGATTTTATAGCATTCAGTCTGGAGGTGTAAGCTCTTGTAAAGCAAAATCAGCTTACTGTGAAGTAGCACAAAGTGGACTCAGATGTGTTTCACACACCCGGGTTTGTGAAGATAAATGTTATATAGTTGCAAGATTGTGAATTTTGAACATACTTTTAAAACTTGGCAAAAAAGAAAATGCAAATCAGGCATGTTTCCATTTAGAGGTTTGTTAAAGTTATGCACAGCTGTAATAAACAGGTAGTACAAAAAAGTTTGCTACATCAGAATTTATCCATTTTCCATTTTCTTTTTAGAAAACCAAAAAAAAAAAAACAAGAAGAAAAAAGCACCCTAAGATAGTTGAAACCTTTTTTGCTAAATTATGGGCGTTATTTAAAATGTTGCTATTTACATCAACCTGTTCTTATTAAATATTTCAAAAATAGACATAAACAAAATGAATGGAAACACGGCTAAATTTAGATTTTACTTTATCATGATACCAAAAAATAAAAAAATGTTTAAGTGTTTTGTCTATTCTTGTTTCCAAAATTTCAAACTCAATAATATTAGCTGCATGGTATCAAAAAAAAAAAAGATCAGTTCTTGCCGCAAACTCTTGACTGGATGTAGGTCTGCTCTTTGGCTGAACCTGTTTAGCACATGCACGAATACAGGTGTAAAAAAATGTAACTCTGGCTGCATGTTTAGGGATGTTTTCCTAATTGAGGGTGAGACTACATCCCAGTGGCCAGATCTTTCCAGCCTCTTAAGACTAAAACACGCTGTATATAACAGAAACTTAAGTCAGAAGCTGTTTGGAGCCTCAAGAACATGGTCACATGTTGCATGTCGCTTGTGATTCCCTGCGACTGCGTCTCAGACTATCCAACGACAGTCAAGACATATGTAGGTCCGATCAGTTTTGATCAGACCTATGCACCAATTTGATGGGAATGTCGTAAGTCAGACAGGAAAATCGATGTCGTGGCAAAGTAAAGCACGTTCCATTTGGTAAAGCTAAAACAGTCAAAAACCTAACTTAAACTAATGGATTATACAGAACTTTTGAGCTAATGGTCATAGAGTTTAAAGTGGGTAAACAATTAAACCATTAAATAAACAGTTTGCTTACCTATAGTTGGCGAGAGGGCCGTTCTGTTTGAGTTTGTTAAAGCTGCAGCAACAGTTTTCTGTTTACGCACAGACCTGTATGTGAGCTTGTGTATCAGCAAAAACTCAGATTTGAGCCTCAGGAGTTGGATGCAAGCAAAGTGTTAGGTAGGCTTTTGATTAGGAATGTGCTATATTTGGTCACCACATCTCCTGAGTAAAGGCTAAAGAACAACATCCCCCCCCAGTAGGACACTCCCACTCCCATGTTATACCAAGAGACGGTGTGTTTAGGGTGACTGTGGTTTTCATTTTCCACATATGTAATGGTTTTGCATGTTGGTCAGAACTGGAGATGGAACCTCCATCCGCGGGTTTGCTGTGTTCCCTACGTGTTTCTTCCAACAACTCAAAAATCTGTTCCCCTTTCAAAAACCTTTCAGGAACGAATGAAGACTAATAGTTATCCTGTCAATAGATTCTACTTCAAACCTCTTCAGAGTCCGCAAAAGATCCAGAATAGGAGGCGAAGCTGGGCATCGTCGGTAGGATCCAAGCTGTGTTGACTCCATACATAGAATGCTGACTCAGCTTTTGCTATAGAAACTCTACAAAACCACTCAGGGACAATAAACTCAAAGTACCTTGAGGTCACTTAGACCTGATAACTCCTATGATCTCCTTTTCAACATGTTGAGGGTCAGAATCATTGGAAGTCTTCTTTCTGACATCTGCAGGTAAACTGTCCCAGGAAGGCTGAAGATTTTATACGTTAATGATAAAATATAGGGATTGCAACCCTGATCTTCCTCTTCCTAGATTTTCCCAGTCGTTATCATGGTCATTTCAGGTACAACTGTGTCTTTTGCTTCCCAAGGCAAATCTTGTGGCCTACCACCATCATGAGGACCTCCTTTGAGAACATGGAGATTGGATTGTTTGACGATATATGCAATCTGGGTTCTGAGGTTCCACAAACAAAACAAAACCTGGGCTGGTCCTTGTTTCACTTGTCTCCCTACTTTTTTTTGTGGCCATTTAAGAAAGTTTTACAAGAGCTAACTTGTTATAAACGTTTCAGAGATCCGAAAATTAAAGCAGGGTTTAACAACTCTATGCCCGTATTTATTAAGATGAGTGTTTTATGACACAAAGCTGATCATTAATCATTTGTGAGAGCGACGTTGCTCGGGTTCATCTGCTTTGTGGTTCTGAGTTTCTCGGTTTTCCATGAGAACCGCTCATATCAACATCACCTTGCAACTCATTAAACCGCTGCGGCAGCTCCCATCGCTGCGCCGGCCTGTAACTCACCGGCTGTACAAAGATAACCCCCATGCTCAATAAGGCCAAAACTGCCGCAAAGATATTAGTCTGACAGCAGAACATAATTTGTCAAAACCTTATTTTAAAGCCCTATGAATGTCATCCTGTGTTGTGGCTCTTAATTGAAATGTAGTTTGCCAAGCAGGAAAATATATGAACACACATGGAGGGTGTTGGCAGGATGTTTTATGGGGACGCTAACCACACCTGGTTAACGTTAGTATCCTCCTTACTGTGTACTTTGCATACCTCGAGTCACTTTTACCTTAATTTATCTTGTGGATTTATGCAAAGTTTTTTTTATTTTATTTTGCCGTATGAACGATTTTCTGATAAATCTTACAGTTAAGAAGTTACGTGGATGTAAGTCATTGCAGAGATAACCATTAGCTTTACAGTAATATGTTATTTTCTACCTGTTTAGATTTATATTAGCTTACCACCCCCACCTTCCCCGGTTATGAACCTTGCCAAAGCCCCTCTCTCCCCGCCCCCACGGTTCCTGAACCCACTTGTACGTTTTAGGCCCCGATAATAAACCTACATCTGCAGAACTTACAAGTGCTTTAGCTCGAGTTAATTGAGTAAATTGAAGCAAGCTGCAGAGCGGCGCTGATCTATGATCCCCCGGTGAGGGCCCAGAAGGGAGACAACAGATTTACTGCAAGGACAGTGGGCGGCCTTTTGTTCAGGCCCTGGTTCATGGGAAGTTTGAGGTCAGATGGGATTAAAATATTTCAGGGAACAACTGGAGCAATTTGACTGCAATATTAGAAGCTCTCTGCCAGTTCTTACCGGGAATCCAGGTGTCATTTATTTAATTTAAAGCTTTTTTTGCCTTTCTCTTGTTACTTGGGCTTTATTTTTTAAATGAAGATTTGCTGTTTTGACCAGCTCTTTAGTCATAGTGAGTCTCAGGAACAATAAAGTACATCCTCTGTTAGCTGTTTGGTTTTTCAGTTCTTAATTACTCAACTTTGTTGTTGTTTCGATGCACAAAAAATATATAATGTATCCCAAATAAAACATAGCATGTAAGATAGCCAAACAGGGTTCTAACATTTCTTGTTTAAGCATCAAATCTAGTTTCAAGATGAGTTCAAAGGATGAACCAACTAGCTACGATGAGATCCCTTTGATTGATTCATCTTCCGAACAATTATTACATTAAAGCTGGTTAAATATATTAATGTAAAAACAAACCAAAAAAAAACGCATTGAAGTAAAAGTTAATGGGTGTCTTTCTACAATAAGCTTTCTAAACCTGCAGCTTCAAAAACAGAAACTGTTTGCTTTAACAGCACTGAATAAAATCCAGGGGAACCAGTTGATTCAGAAGTGACATTGTTTGTGAACAGATTCCACCTTGGTGTAATTTTATCTCAGATAAACTCCAGCTGTCTCAGATGTCTGGATATCTGAATAATCAGCCGTCTGTTCCATGATTTCGGGTCCATACTGACCCGGACTGAGATAACATTTTGATATTCTACTTGTCTGATACATATAAGCCATCATCAGAATTACAAAGTATAAAGAGGCTAAGTGTTTCACTCAGTCTGAATAATCTAATCCAACAATTGTCTCTGTACCACAGTTTTAAACCATGATCTTAATGAATATCGAAATTTAAGTGTGGCTCTTCTGTTATAATGGGAAACATTTCATCACCAGATTAAACTAATAAACAGGGAACTTTAACCATTCAGTCATTTCCTTCGTTGCATCACGATTAATTCTAACATTCAACATTTCCGTCTCATCTCTAAATCCAGTTTAAAAAAACACCACAAAAAAAGGCCAACAGATTGAATCTAATACATAATAATCACGTTAGAGTGGTGACAGAATTACTCTAATTGCCTCTACACTCTCCCTTGGACACATACACACAGAGCTCCATCTGTCTAATGAGGACATATACAGGCAAAAATAAAACCATATGCTATTATCACTAAAGATGATTAAACGTTAAGACAATCTTGGCTCCGGTCCTGAGTCAAATTTTCCTACCAAAGCTTATTCCTGTTAAGACTGTGCCAGTAAATCTCCTCACCATTGGACCCAAATGAC
>JAVLVB010000251.1:72222-91621 GCA_032876305.1 Orestias chungarensis | reverse complement strand
GGGGGGGGGGGGGAGCAGAGGGAGGAACACTGGGCCAAACTCGTTTTCCGCTTGATGGGTTAGCAGCAGAGAATGCGGCTTTACTAGGTAAATGATTGGAGGGAGTGGGAGGGGGACCTGTGCTGCTCTGCTATTATGCACTTCAAAGGTCTCCAATGGCAGGTTAAATGAAAAGCAAATGCGGCGCACTGCTGCTCAAATGCCTCGAATGTTTTAGCAGGTGCAGGCAACCAAGAGGTGGGCAGTGAGAGCTGTTGGGTGTTGGCAGGTTTAGGAAGGGTTGGGGTGTTTCACCAGGAACGGACAGGTTTAGCTACTCTAAGAGCAGACTTGTTTAAACTCGACTTAGATTTGTTCTCTAAACACTTGAGAACTGACTCGGACTCGTGGTCTGAGACTTAAGTCTTAGTTAGGATTTTTATCTGATGCAATGAAAAGTGACTCTGCATGTCTGCAGCTGCAGAGCCAGTTTTACTGGGAAAGGATGAGCTTGATTATTAGCCAGTGACGCTGCTGGATCATTATGGGATGTTAGCGGCTCCTAATCCGTTATTATAGCTTCACAAGGATGGCCGGAAGATTGTTTCTCCAGCTGAATGGTGTATTACACCAGTGTTACCAGTATATCAGACAAATTAAGAACAAAATAGACAAAACTTACCTTCAACCTACTTTCACTCGTAAGATCGCTGGAAAAAAAAAAAGTAAAAAAAAAAACACCTTCTGTTCTATTAATTAAAAAGTTAAATACTGTCATTTCTTTAATTCCTACACTTTGCCTCATTCTTTCTCTTCTTTTTAATGCATAGAATTAAAACGTTTATACTGTTTAGAAGAGAGAAAAAAGGCGTTAAATATAGATCTAGAAAATTGTTTCCCAATATTATTCAAACTTATTCAGATCAGAGTGAAGAAAGAACATTTCTCCAATCCATATTTAGTGCAACCTATACTACAGAAGTGGATATGAAGGACAAAAATAGCCTGTTGGTAGATTTATTTATTCACTCTAGTGGCCAGTAGTTGCCTGAGTGTATAGATTTCCAAAGGGGTGAATATTCAGTTTGATTATTACGTTTTTTTTTGGTTGTTTTTTTATAAAACAATCAGCTTTTCATCGGCTTAATTAAATATTGAAATATGAAGAGGTTATCATTGATCATCATTTAATCTAAAAAAACAATTATATTTCCTTGTAAAAACTGGTTAGGGTTAGGGGTAGGGGTAGAGCATTAGAGTTAGATTTGGACAATCAGGGGACTTTTGCTCCTTTCTGTTTATCTACGAAACTGTTAAATAATTTCAAACAATCATGTGTAGATTGAATGCAACATATTTCGTTATAGGTTTAAAACAGCAAAGACAAATGCAAAGAAAAAAAAAAGTCAGCATTATTAATTTGTGTAAAGAGAAACAATACCCATAACACGGAAGATCAATTAGGCTCCTTTGTGTTTTTTAAAAGAATCAGTGACTTTTACAATTGTCCATAATCTCTTAAACATTTTCACATCTTATTATAATTCAGCCACAAACATCTTTGCGCATTTTTAGTACCTCAAGCTCATCCGGATCAGATGACATGCTTAAATATGTTTTAAATGCCCAGGTTTTTCGATTAGATGTATGCTTGCACCGCTTTATTTATATAAACATCCCTGAAATTGTTTGTTTAAATTCAAGCATTAAGTTGGTTTGTTATCTTAATCGTAATTGGAAAATAAGAGTCAAAGAAGTTAAAGAAACAAAAAAATACAATACTATGTATAATCAGAGATTTCAAATATTACCAGTAAATCAACTCAATGGTATGTTCAATTAGAATAGGAAGCCGTATAAAAGTCACCCAGTGCTGCAAATAATATTGTTTTTAGTAGTAGTTCCTATGTATTTCTGTCAGTAGCCATTAGGCATTTACCTACCTGTGTGTGACCATTTAGCATGTGTCTTTAACTTTGATAGAATAATTTCATCATGTGAGTTTGGTTTTTATTCGGTTAATCTACAATAAATTCAAACATGTGAGCCTACTTTTTAAAGCATTCAGCACTGAAACACATAAAAAAAAAAAATCTAAATAAACTAGAAGCTCTAAATGAGTTCCAGGATGGATGGATGTGGAGCTTTAATAAAATGCATTTGTGTCATAAAATAAAAAAAAGAACTGTTCCATGTCATCGCTGTTGTTTTACAATCATTAGACTATGTTGATTTGATTTAAAATAAAAGTCCCTGTTGCAGTTGCTCCAAACGAATCAACTTTCTCAGCTCACCTGTTCCATATCAGCAAGGTCCATTACATAATCGCAGCGCGGTGATTACGGGTCTCCTCTGGGCACGGCAATTACGCCGGCTTGGTCCTTATCACCTCACAACATCGTCCACTTGCTGCACAATCGGCGCAGACAACACAGCTGCATATTAGTTCGTGTTAGGTCACAAAGAGCATGCACCGCTCTAAAGCAGCAAATTGTGTCTGTTATAATGAGTGTGAAAGTAATAGGTGCGAGAGGTAACAAGCGCACATGTGACACTCAACGTTCTTCTGTGTCTGAGCGCAAATACAAGGAAGATGGAACCAAGCTGGTGTTTACTCGACGTGTTTTTTTAGTGAAAACCTTTTATTTTGCATTTGTTGCTATCGTTAAGGAAGTGATAACACACTAACTCTACTGTATGGTAGACCTAGACGCTTAAGGAGAGCTCTAGCCATGGCTCTAAATTAAGATGATTGTTTCCGCTTAAATGTTGAGCTTTAAGTAATCTGATTAAGAAACTTGTTGTTTCTGTGGCTCCGAATATAAGTAAAGGTATTTCTGTCATGCTTTGTTGGTTTTAAGCTGAACCAAAGTGCAGATATGAACTTGGAGACAATGAAAAGAGGAGGTACTTAAACAATGGCATTAAACTTGAAAACAAGAGAAATAAAAAGGAAAACAACAGTTGTTTACAGTTTTTTTTCAAGTATGTAATCTTTTTCTACTAATTCAGAGGTAAATGGAAATTTTAATTCACCCAAACGTATTTCACCATTTCATTTTTATTTATCACCCCTGAATCTCTCATGTCAAGCATGTACAGTCAGAAGTTTAGCCTATTTTTTTCCCCTTAACTGTCATTGTATGTAAGTCAGTCCTGAATCACAATAACAACATTTGTGAAGTCCGGCATTAGCACCAGGAAACCTCAGCCCAGTTCGCATCCGTCTTACCTGTTGAAGATGCTTTTATCTATTAACTTTCTTTGCCGCGTTCGTTTTTGGGGGTTTTGAACCAGTTTAAAGATACTCAGAATCATTCAAACTTCACAGAGGAGGAAGCTGATAGAACCTTGATGACGTTTCACCTTAGTCAGCTGATGACAGTCTGAAGATTGATTGTTATTGACTTGCTGGTTTAGGGTCTTTTAATTTTTGTATGTTTTTTTTAATTTTTATTAGTCATTCAAATATTGCCATTAAATCTTTTTATTCACTTGTCCAATTGAACATTGCTATCTCTGAGTACCTCCATCACAGCTTACACATCAACATCCTTAAGATGATGATGATGACTATTATTATTATTGTTAATTATTATTATGAGACTGAGCTACAGTATGTATTTCATGAGGATGAAATATATTTGATAAATATGTTTATCTGTGGCCTATATGTTAACTGAATTTATGATTGATATACATGAATAACTATGATGTCATATTACTGACTTGCTTTGTCTTTTGTTTGTTTTTTGTTTTGTTTTGTTTGCCACCCGAAAATGCAAATTGTGAATGAAAACGCTCAAAGTATTAGGAGAGCAAACACTTTTCTGTTTGTTTGCTTAGCTTGCACCGCCTCTTTGTCTAGAGCCACTTCTGTGAAAGCACATCCGAGGTGTACAGGTGTTGATTAATCCTCTCGACATTTTCCTCAGACATTCTTTCATTTGAATTGACATTCTCGTGGTGGGGAAATGAAATGCCTCGGCGTGGTATTTCAGAAGCCCCTCAGAAGTCAGACTTACACGGGCTAGCTGTGGTGATGCCCTACATTATGGAGTTTAAAGCCTCCGGGGTCGGTTCTGCCCTCGCCCACTCTCCACAGGACTCCAGCAAAATGTCCATCTCTCACAAAATCCTTCCATGACTCCAGTTTGCTGGTTACTCTTCCAAATATCATATCCAGATTTATAATTGTGGAATTTTAGTATTTTTTAATTTTTTAGTCCTTGGCTACAAGTCTGTTACATAAATGTGAAGTTGTAGAGAAATACGCATATTTCAAATTACCGTATAACATGGACTATAAAGCACTTGGAGGCCTTAAATTTTCCATACCTTGCGCCCTATATTATGTTGCGCCTTATGTGTGCTTTGAGTTAAAAAATATGTGAAAATGTTGTGCAACTTTGGTAACCACTCCATTTGATTGACTGGCAGACATTTTCTGTGGCATGATTTTTGTGCCACAAGGTTGAGCGTACAGTGATACTCATACTAGGGCTCAGATGTATCTGAAGGAACAATCATTTTGTGCGCACAAATCTCATGTACGCTTAGGCGAAGCTTCTCGGACATGCGCCAGAGTCAGAGTTGAGTGTGTGTGAGATTCGTGCGCACACGCTTAAAATGATTGTTTCTTCGGTCTGAGCTCTCAAATGATTATCACTGCACGGTCAACGTGGTTACACAAAAATTTCGCCATACAATGATGAGAGGGAACCCTGCAAGTTTGATGGCAAAATTCCCCAGCTGTTTGATTCAAACACAGAAGATGAGACTTGTGTGTATTGCTAAATAGTAGAATAAAGTTTAACTACACTCAATATTTTGCTTCTGTTACCTTGCTTTTTTGTAGACTGTAGGTTTTAGCATGCGTCTTATAATACGGTGCACCTTATGTATGGCTTAAACACAGAAATAGTCCCCATAATTAAGACTTCACGTTATAATCATGTGCCACTAAAAGTGCCCAGTAATAAACTAACCATTGAATTTAGGTGGGTTGACTCAGGTACACGTCTAAAACATGTAGGACATCGAAACCTATTTTAAACCAATTTTCCATGCATTTAAAGTATGTTTCGGTCGAAGCTTTTGGAAAGCCATTCCAGGAGCCTAACATTATCCTGGATTATCCAGTTGAAAAACTGTTTCCTTGTAGTTTGGGACTTCTTGTGGATGTGATATACCAAATATTCAACGGTAACACTGAAAAAAATTAAAACAAAAGCAAGAAGACTCCCACCAACACAAACATCCAACTGGTTAACCACAGGAACCACGAGTCTGAAAACTGTACGGACTGATAACTGGATCTGAAACTAGATGACATTAGCTGTGAGGAAGAAGGAGGACAGAAACAATTTGGTGGACTTGTCTTCCTGAAGATCCTGGTTGTGACAGTTCAGACACTCATCACAACTGGCTCTGGATTAGGCTAAAAAGGTTAACACTGACGTTAACCTTACTGCCAATGCACATTGAACGAATTTGTTAATGACTAATTAACTGGGACTGTGCCATGAACTTTGCCATGTAGAGTTTTAGACAGTAACAGTGGGGGTTGTGCTTCTATTTTAGTTTTTATGAACTAAACAATTATTTAAAATTGCGCGATCTACCCACTTGTGTTAAAAATAACAATTCAAATGTTAGAAGTACAAAATGTATTTGACATTCTCATGGTCAGAATACCTTCAGGTTGTTTCTGACCATAGTGCTAAAAATTTGGCCCTGATTCAAGAGCGAGAGATTTAGGAGCTGCCTCTGCTGGTTGAAATTGCTGCTTTTAGATTGGTTAATGTTAAATAACGAGGCTTCAATGACTCACATCAGACACAAAGTGACTTATATGAGAAGACGTTAGGGTTGCCGGTTCGGACGAGGATGAAGACTTCTTCTCGGTACAATTATTTCTCTTAAAATATAATTGTGTTAAAAAGACTGATTGTATACTAGTCCAAATGCCAAACACTGACAGTAGATATGATGCGTCTAACTATCTACTCTCCTGTGAAACGTTTGCACACTTTAAATGCATGGCTATCCACTGAAAATATTCAAAAAAGCATCTCAATCAAAAGGGATATAATGTTCTTTATAGGGTCAGATTGGGCTTCTACTGATGGAGCGGCAAGAGGAATCTTGGCTTCTGCACTTATCTGCTGTGTGGAGTCTGGGATGCTTTCCTCCCTCTTTCCTCCATTTCTTCTCTATCTCTGGCACCAAACTTATCAAAATAATGTGCAGTAAGATCATTTTTGGCTTTCGCCTGACAAACTGATATAAATTTCAATCTTAGTCTGACAGAAATTTTTCATTTTGCCAAGAGAGCAGAAGGAGGTGTGTGTGTGTTTTGAAAATTGGTTAAACTGTGACCATGTAAAGAGGAGCTGGCCAGAAAATGTTGTGTTTTCAAGCAACATGCGGGAAGAGCAAACACTTTCATCTCTGAGTCAATCACTAAACCAAGATTCTTTCACGTCTTGTGCAGATTTGGAGCCAAAGCGCCGCTCCAGTCCTCACTGGAGAATCATTTAATAACTCAATTATTGTTCCTGATGCTCATTATCATTATTATCGTTACCGTCTGTGAGAAATCTCTACAGAACAGCTGAGGAACCTTAATGAAAGGAAAAAAAACCTGACAAGGCAGCTGGAGAAGGTGGACGGTGACATTCCCTCTCAGTGCCTCGTCTTTAGCACTCCGTTCAGGCTTGGCAGCGGCCTCAAGACCAGGAATCTTGCACCCTCATTACACCTCTGCCACTCTAATTACAACCTGCTCTAGACCGGTTATCCTACACCTCGCAGTGACAATGACATTGCCTTCTCTAAGGAGGCCTGGCCAGTTTTCGCCTCAGAAACCCGAACGCAGCGCCTCTGTGAATAAAAGATGCTCCTGCTGGAAGGGAAATGTTTCACTTGTGGCAGCAAATAACTTCAAATTTACAATTGTGAAAACGTATGTTAGCATTTCTGGAAAAAGCATAAATTGCTCATTTCTTTAGGCCACTCTTCAAATTGGGAAAATAAATGAAAACATGCCATTCAAGAAGAGCAGATGTTTAACCAGACTGAATTTCCTGGTCTTGGGCATATCAGGATAAAACCTCTTCCTTCAGACGCCACCTTCTTATCATGGATGTTGATGTTTCTTCTTTTAATATGATATCTCATGCTTTATTTTTTTCAGGATCATCATCCATGGTGATTTGTGCTTCAATTATTGCTAGCACAGCCTGAGCTAGCAGTGACTGTGAAGTCAGACTGTCTTTAAAGCTTTAATCAAGTTATGTTGTCATTACCTAATCAACAACATACCGCAAGTGTTTGCAGAACCGTATTCATGCATGTTAAGAAATCCTTGAATCTCTAGTGGAAGCCTTCGACTCTGCCTTTGAGCTTAATTTGCTAACCAGGTTTCTCCCCCAAAGAGTCGGCCTCTCCCACACAGCTCCACCAGACTAGCGGAAGCAGAAATGGGCATACACCTGAGTTGCCATTTTTGAAAAAGGTAAGATGGCTACTCATAGTGCTATAAAACTGCACTAGGTGTCTGGAAAGTATACAGAACTCCCCTTTAATTCCAGTTTCTTACTCGTTCAATCAGTTTATCTTTGTCAAATATTTATATTTGTTGGAAGCTGTAAAACATCCTAGTTTAGCAAGTTACTTTGTTATTTTTGATTTTTTTAAATGTGTTTTCTTGGACTTACAAAAGTTAAACTTTCCTTTTTTTAGGGTTGCTTTGTTTGTTATGTTGACATGGGTTTGAAACCAGTTATAAAAAAACCTGACATCTCAAAGCCATCTTCAGTTCCTTTTCCAGTTTGTTACAAATAAAAAAGCATTGAATAAACAATTGGTTTTTCTAAGTAAATTGTGATTGAACAAGTAGCACAACTGTGTCCTCAAGTCAGGTGATTTAAACTTGCCCACAAGTTTAAATCACCTGACTAAATTTAAGTTGAAGCATTTAAAGGATGGTTTGATTTATTAAGGAAAACATTTTCTAATACAACAAAATTAGACAAAATATTCTGTCAAATCCCCTGCCACCCAAACAAAACAAAAAACTGCATCAGTGCACCCACAACTCATCCAGGAGTCTGCCAACCTCTTGGATGAAACCAGAACAATGTCACAATCACTTCAGGTCTTACTTACTTACTTTGTTAAACGTTCATGGTTCATGATAAAATAAGAATTAGTAGTTGTCAAGTCAAAGCCGCTAGTCAAAATGATGCTAAGTCAACATAGGTGCTTCAAATTCTTATATTCTGGCTAAATCAAACAATTTGACATGCTTTGGTTTAGCTGTGCTTCTCCAATGTGATGCACAGACTTAGCGTTATTTTTATACGTATTTAAAAACACAATATAATTGAAAATCTTTCTTTCAGTGAGCCATCACGACCTCCATTGATGGGGATGTTAAAGATGAAGATGGCTTCTTACATGTGCTTAAATTAATAGTTGGTTAGTTACTTTGAGGTTTCACTCTTGTTTCTCAAACATGGATTCATATTCAGGGTTCTGTAAGTGCCGCTTTTAAGATGAAAGCGAGGACGGTTCACTGCATCCAACTGAACGATGACGAAACCAGAGCGGCATCCTTTTTCTGGCCCCGTCGCTCGGGAATCCATTTACACAACAGCCGGCGAATTGGGCTGTGAATTTGCTCCATGGTGTCCTATCGCACGCATATTATTGTTTGAGATCCTGTGTTATGCTGACAAATCCTCTCGTGGCAGCAGTCACCTAAGCGTCTTCCATGAAAGGGATGTACATATTCCTCCACTTATTTCAGAATTTATTGTGTTCATCACTAATCCAGAGATGGGTTCCTCGTGTAATACCCACCATCTAATCATCCTTAGTACCGCGAGGGCTTGTTAGACAAGATCCCTTGGACCGCAATTGTTTTGTCGATTGACGCCACGGAAAAGCAAAAAATAGATTAGAGAGCACAAAGCGGCACTTCAATAGTATGTTTTAGGTTTAAAAAACATTAAAGAATGTGCTGTAACATGAAAAATGCGGCACAATTTGCATCTATCCCAACACCTTGCTGGTTTTCTTTGACTGCGGCGTTATCATTGATTCCATAACTGACTCTTGACGCATTGTGAAAGCTGAGTCCTCTCTGAACATAAACATATTACACAGCATAATGTTTTGTGTTTTTTTTTTCTTCTTCCTCCCCCTTTTATAGAAGTCCACACAAGGCCGCGGACATCCTAAAGGGTTTATGACGACCATTTAGCATCACAAGAGCAAAGCTTAACGCGGCCGTGTCAAGATAACATGCAAGCATCCGTGTTGTTTTTACTGGCTGTCAGCACAGATTTTACACTGGCTGTGGGGGAGAAGGGGCATGTGTGCTTAAGATGCTCCTGCAAGGGCTGTCACTGCAGGGGAGCTGGGAAGGGGTACGGGGAGGCGCAGAAAATAGAACAAGAGACACAGAGAGCTTTCCCATCCAAGGAGATGACAAGGAAGAATGGAGCACAGTGGATAATTTGACTGGAGTAGGAGCATAATAGGGGAACGGTATTTTATTCGAAACAGCGGATCCTCTCCCATCCGAGCATGAGCGAGAGAGGCGCTGCAGAAACTAGGTGGAGCTATTGCTTACATCTGCAGGCAGTGGCGAATTATCCGAGGCAGGAGGGGTTTCAAGGGGGCGGAGGCAGTGCTTTGGAAATGAATGCTGTGCAGGCCTGGGTCAAAGCCCGGAATAAGACCTGGGGGGCAGCAGAGGAGAAGTAGCGCTCTGAACTGTGCAGCTGTCACACAGGATCCAGAGGGTCTCACGCTTAAGAGTTCAGCTTGTTGCTGAAGTTTAAGGAGGCGGCCTGGGCGGTTTGGGCTTTATCAGGGCAACGCTTCCCTTACACCCTTAAAGATGACACCCGACAGAAATTAATCTGCGGGGAGATTGTGTTGCCCCTGTAATGCTGAGTCGAAATTTGCAGACTAAATTACTCTTTGGCTCTATCTCCCCCATCACACGTGCATCATAAAAGCCAGGGTTTAGTGTGAGATGAATAATCTCACTCCAGCAAGCCTCTCTTCAGCTGCCTGCCCCCCTCCGCCGCACCCGACACCACACCATAATCGTCAGAAGGCAAGCCAGCTTAGTCAACCCTGTGCTACGGGCCAGGATAATAATTGCTGTATTAATTGGTGTTGTCCAGGCTAGACAGAATATGAGAGATCCCACTGGGGCTAATAATTAATGTTTTTTACCCTCTATTTTCCTCCTGAAGCTAACAAACGCCCCCTCCCCTCTTGCTTTTTTGGTATAGTTAAGAAACCCAAACAGGGTTCATTTTAAAAAGACTGTCTCTGACCTTATTATATTTATTTACAGTAATGGTAAAATAAAAATAATAATTATAAAAAAAAATGAAATGTGTGTTTTTTTTAATAATCCATTTAATATCAAACAAAGATAGCAAAAGCAGTTACCAAAGGAAGAAGAAACCCTAAAATAACTGGAGCAATCACTGCCAATTACTGTTGAATCAAACTATCGCCTTAATAGTAAGCATGAATCAGTCCGGAATTGGTTGCAAAACCGTTACTGCGGTTTTCAGATGCCAGTGAACCACAGATACACCTGTAAGTTTGACAATAAGCAAAAACAAAAAGTATTTATTTATGGATGAATATTTTCTAATCCCTAGCCTTCCTCTGAAAATACTGACACAGCTTGCCCTGTATATTTATTTAGTATTTACATTCCTCCCTAAACACAAACGTTGCAGCAGAAGAGTATCTGTGGTGAACAAAAACAAAGAGATTTTCAAAATACAAATAAAACAAATACGAAGATCCACATTTTTTCTGTGAACTTGCCTTTTGATTTCAGACTCTAATGATGGAAATCCCAAAACTCAATTAGAAAGACTTTGCTTGTAGAATAATTCTGAATAAGTTCACGTTTTGCAAATCTAAAACGAAATTCATTTGTTTTTATAGGTTAGAAAAAATTGCTTTAGTTGTTTTCTGCAAACAGAACCTGCATTGAGTTTCTTAAAAGCCGTTTGTCAATGTTCATTACAAAATTAAGCTACCTTAATCGCTCTTTCATTGTAGACAAATAGAGTTTTACTGCCAGAGTCTAACATAACATTTTAAACCAACGATTCATTTGGATATAGATCTGAACTTTGACTAGGCCAAATTGGCATATCAATATTCTTTGATCTAAAGCTTCCCATTGTAGCTCTGGTTGGACGTCCGCCTCAATCTCGAGTCTTCTGAACAGATTTATTTCCAGGCATGATTAGCCTGCTGATTGGAAGCATACCCACAGCAACATGCTGCCACCACCGTGTGTCACCATGGGGATCCATGGATGCCTGTTCAGATCCGAGCATGTTCTTCCATGTGTTTGCCTGCTGCTGAAAAGCGATGTTTCTAAAAGCAAGCTTGTCTTTTATTTGAATATCTAAGCAATGTTTATTCATCTTTATTGTTTTCACAATTTTCTATTACATATATTTTAACTTTTTTTTAAATTATGAATTAAGGCCTTATATTAATTAATTAGAACATCTTTACTGCCCACTAAAACAATTGTGTTTTTCAGTTTCTCATCTTCTATAATTGGATCAGAAAGTTTTTGTTTGGTCCGGCTCTACTAATAAAGTTTAATTGATCAATTCATTCTCATGCAGAAGCAGCTAAAATGAAACTAGCTCTGTTCCAATATGCTCATGGTTTAGAAAGGCCATGTTAGGACCACATAAAAGTTCCCAATATCAGTTTAATAAAAGCTTGTGTGGCCAGTTGTTATAGATTGCTGCCTGGAGGCTGATGAAGCCCCTCCCAGATTAAACAAGCAGGGAATAAAGATGCAGTTTGAGCAGGAAAAAAGCATGTGTAGGTGCGCTGTCTTACCCTTGTTCTCCTAACCAGATGGCTGCTGTGCTTCCAACCCCTCCTGGTGTGAACCTGCTTAACTTCGCAATTGAAGGACGGTGAGGCAGAATGTGTAGGTGATCGCCGATGAGAAGAAAAGCATTTTTATGAAAGGCCCTTAAGCCACTCCACCTTCAGGAACCAGATAATTACAGGCTGCATTATGCGCTGTATCATGTCAGAAGGTGTAGTGACTGCACGGGAGTGCTGAATGTGCTTTTATAGCATCTGTTCCAATTGTGAAACGATGATTACACTCTATGATCCGTTTAATGACAGATATGGGGATTTTTTTTTTTTTTGCTCAGCTGGTATTTAGTGCATATCTCAGTGTGGTGCTGTTAAACAATGTGTCACAATTTAAGAGACAAGGAACATAAATTCGGAGGTGGTGTCGAGCAATTCGCCTCTAATAAGAATCTCACTGGGTTATTTTTTGAACAAGGCTGCAATTCACTGATCTGTCACAGTTATATTTTTCCCTTTTTCTTCCAGTTTTTTTAGGTCAAGTCTGGCATGTGTGGAGATTATTGCTTAAATGTCCAGCCTGTAGTCCTTAACCAGCTCTACTGACGGGACATCTTCATTATAAGCATTGTTTTAGTACATTTAAAGCTGAGTACAGAAGGCAACTACAGTGATGGGCAGGGAGAGGTCACAGAGCACAGACCTTCAGATAAAGATTTTATGTTTCCCCCATGTGGTGAAATATGATTTGGAACGTAAGTCTACTGCCGGCAGATGCGCTATTATAAACACAGAATAATCTGTAATCACTACTTTTTTACTGGCATACAGGAGATATTTTCATGCAATTACTTGCAAGGCAAGTAAGCAATTTGCTTTGATCCTAAGCTAATAGGCAGCAAAACAAAAAAATAATTAAAGCAGGCAACAGGGAAGCAGAAACAAATTACAGTTACCAATGTTTTATCGTGTTGCAGTTTAAAATCAGTCAGATTTGTGAACCAAAACCAGACTAGGCTGGACGGCAGGTCTGGCCCTAGGTTTTAATCCTGGATAGGGTTTTTTAACAAGCATTTTGCATGTTCTCCCTGTGCAAGTGTGAGTTCTCTCGCGGTACTCTAAATTTCAGTTAACTGGGTTGTCTTAATTGATCTTGAACTGGGGTTTTTCAAACCTTTCGGCCCCTTTGACCCTGAAAAAGAACCAGCGTCAGAACCTAGAGACCTCCTATTCCCAACCTGGCAACCACTTATACATGCATATAGTTATTTCACTCTCACTACTTATTTTAAAATGTAAATTAATGCACACACATTAAATCAGTTTATTTTATTTCACTTTTGTAAATTTATTTTCAAGGAATCAAGAAATTACATTATTTCCATTATTTATTGAGGTAAGTAATGGTACGTTCATTTATTTCATTGTATATATGTCCCACAATGTGATAGCCCTAGCATTTTTCTGTGTTTTGCGAAATAAAACCCTTCAGCAACACGTTTTTAGCTGGAGGTTACACACAATTGTCTTTGTATTGAAGATTTAATGAGCTAAAATGAATCAAATGTGCAAATAAACATGCTTTAGAGCCTTTCTAACAAAATTTAGTGCTTGATTTAACTGTCATGTTGTCCAGTGCTTTGTATTTATTCTGTAATGTATTGTACAATATTTTAAGCTGCACTCTTTAATTATTGGATTTTTCTCTATAAACCTCGGTTCGGGTTTTACTTGAAGCTTGTTTCCTTTCTTGGAGAGTTCACTTTACTTCTTGTTAGTTGGTAAATTTCCTTGTCAGCTCTTGGTTTGGTGTTCTGAAACATTCCTGCGGTGGGTTGTGTTCTGCTTACTGATTAGTTTTTTTTTTCTATTTCACTGTTTTTCTTTTTTGTTCCTGTTCAACCATTTCTTCCATTAGTCTATCTTAGTTGCGTCAGTGTCTTTGACGTGTTTTAAGCTATTTCCAGTCACGTAATCATCCCACTTAGTTCTTGTTTTATGATCATACTTCTTGTATTTCTGTTCCATAACTAGAGACCCTGATGTTTGCCACTGACTATTTGTGGTTTCTTCAAGTTCTAAATCCTGGTTGTTGTTGTTTTTACTCCTTGCTTGTTTCAAAGTTTTTGTCCTGAGGTTTGAGAGATGGACTTCGCATTAATTTTGGATTCTAATATAGAAGTACTATGTTACCTGATAGCATTCAGCTGACTTAGAAAAAAAACAAAAACTGTTTGCTTAGAGATTCAATCATAAACAGAGGAAATTATTTGTATACTTAAGATACCGTTTATGGAGACCCCCTCACATAAGGCTTAAACTGCCAATTTTAATCACTCGAACGTCAAACAAAACTTAACAGGCATTAATACAAACAGAGGAAAACATCTTGCTAACGTTTACAATCAGCATCTTGGTAAATAAATGCTACTCCTGGATTGGCTGCAGACGGACAGACAGACAGACAGACAGATAGATAAAAAATAAACATCCTGAGGACTGAGAAGACTTCCTGTCTTGTTAGCGGCCCAAACGGAGGGCTGTTTGACCATATGCTTTAATTGCAGGTACACACTCTCAAGTTAAGGCCCAAGTGACACCCCGTGCAAAGGTGCAAATTAGTGTCCACGAAAGAAACCAGAGGGTGGGCTGCAAATCAAACTGACAGCATTGATTGCTCACAAGCATCAAGAACAAGCAGCAAAAAATGCCTTTTGCTCCAATTTCAGATTTTTAGGCTTTAAAAGCCTTGACCATTAATGAAAGTAACATCACAAACACTGTTTTTACAAAAGCAAAAAAAAAAAAAAAAAAAAAAGGTATGGTTGTTTTGTTTTGTGCGGATTTAATGATCTGGGTAATTCTGACGTGCTCTTACATGCGTACACATGTTCCTGCCATCCTGATTATTATTTAGGTTTATGAAGCCTGCAGGGTGCATTAAACTGCTGCATTCCCAACATGCCTTGCTCTGCATCACATTGGAGGTTAGAATTATGGGAGTCGGCAGATTTTAATTGGGAGTGATCTTTTATTTTTTTTCTCTGATTCCATTCAAACCTTCTCCCTCCATAAAATGAAGCAGAAAACAAGCTCACATTTCAGACGGTCCACCCCAAATCGTGCCTCTTCTGTCTGACAGCTTCCCTTCTTCAACATCTGCAGCAGGCCAGCACCTCTGCAGAGGGCACGGCACAGGGGAAACCTACAGTATTACTTTTCACTCACACTCACCTCTGACTCATGGGTGTTACCGGAGTGAACTATCAACTAATCAGCTTTCTACACATATCTTCCCAATGTCGACAGCTTGCGTGTAATTCTGTTGCCGGATTGTAGAGGAGGGTGAACTCGGCAGAGCTGAAATCAAGGAATCATTAGCTGAGGAACAGATTGTCTTTTCATCCAGCGCTTGTCCTTTAGATAAACAGGCCTGAGTGGCGACACATGATCCGTTCGACTAACACAGTCCATCCTGACCAACTGATGGTGGGAATAGCAATCAGGCGTGAGGTCATGGGGACGACGCGCCGCGCTGCCTGAAAATTGCAGACTTTAACTTTCTTTTCTTTTCTTTTTTTCAAATGATCGTGAGGAAAACGCAGGATTAGTTGAACATATTTTTGTACGATATTGGCAGAATGTTTGGCTAAAACACAAGAATCTCAAAAATACAAATCTCAAAAGAAGATTAATTGTTGCTGAAACTGATGTGATCAGAGTTTCTTCAAAGATTTTTATTTTTTTTATAGATGCTGTTGATTGGGGGCAGGGATGAACTCCTCTAGCAGTCTGTATTTCTGCTCATTTGAAGAAGCCTCTGAGTGTATAACAGTGTGATGGAAAAAAATGCTCAGTGTTGTCCATAACGTTTTTCATTTTATGAGGGTTTTTTTCTTTTGCGTCCAATCTCATTTCTTTTCCAATTCTTTTGCTCCAATTCCATTGTACAATGTGTATAACTACAACATAGACATATATTCTATTCTATTCTATAGAAATTTTCAGATAGTCCACAGCATTTAACTTGTTAGGTAGCAATCTCACGTTGCCCATAGTGATCATTGGAAGAGATGATTTGAACTTGCTGCTTCTCTCTGCCCTCTTTGCTCTTGCTTTTTTTTTCAATCTAATTTTGTACTTATGGCTGCAGCTAAAATATTATTTGACCTTTTATGATGTTAATCAGATGCTCCTAGTTGTAATTCGCTTTTTTGTTATGGGTATGTATCATAACAAATGTCTAAAAGTTAAAATATAGCTGAAAATTGCCATGAAATGTTTTAGATCAGGTTTATTTCAGGAGAACCAAGTCAAAGTACTGAGCTGAGTGTACAAAATGTGACAGTACCTGTAAAAATATTCTTTACAAATGTTTTCAGTCCGATCTGACTCAAAATGAGCTTTTTGCATACAGGAATGGGGAGCACTGTAAGTCCCTCAATGCGCAATGCAGGTGGAGGTAAAACATAAAATCCCAGTGTGAATAAATGTGTGTTGTGAATACTTTTTTAAGACTCTGTGTTGTTGTAACAATTAGTATGATAAGGGAAAAACTCAAGATTAAAGCGTTATTGTTGGCAGTCTAATGGAAAACCGAGATTGTTCAGCATGCTGCGTAAGAGTGATTTTTTTTTTCTTTTCTGTGTGATCTCTTCCTGCTGGTACCTGATGTACCGTTAGCCGCCCCAACCCAAGCAATAACTGCCATTAATTAGTCTGATAAATTACGTCCAAAACAATGACATGTTTAAATGGTTCAATTTAGCTCCAATCCTAAATGAGATATTACATCAAAAGCCGTCCGTTTCTTTCTTTTAGCCCTTTAAAAAAAAAAAAAAAAGGCTCACCACCTTCCTGAAAGCGTTTTAAAGGTTACGATTTCCTCAGATGATAACACGCTACCTTTTAATGAAATTCTAATTAGTAATTTCATGGACTTTGTTACCAACCGTATCTGATTAGTGCACATTTTCACAGTCTACTTTAATTAAGAACACTTACAGCATAGTTTCATACATTCCCCACTTGAAGGAGCTCAGCTCTTCAAAAAAAAATAAAAAATCGCACTTTGTAAACACTAATTTCCTTTTTTTTTTCAATTAGATTAAATAATTTTCTTTTTCCTTTGTGTTTATGAAAATGTCTTTTCTCCCCAAGTCTGTTCCAAATACCCTTGAACATGAAAAGTATGCTGATGATAAGTTTTCTAATCCAATTGAATTTTGCTTATTATTTAATTTGATGGCGACATAATTAGACCCCTACTGTGTTTTCATCTGTTGTATTTAGAAAGTTTTGATTTACAGATTTTTCATTTCTTTGTGTGAAAACTACTTCCTCCTTACAGATACTTTTATTTTTTGCATTTATGCCACGTTTAAATTTTTACATTCTCCTATAAATTTGAAGATCAGATAGAACTCATACCTTGTTTTGGGTAATGCCCTAGTTTCGTAAGCCTGAGCATTGACTTCTCCACTAAAATATAGCTTTAGTTTGTGCTGTTTAGCTCTTCAGTGGTTTATTTGCGTGTGTTTTTTTTATTTGGCTCATCTTCCTGTTGGAAATCCCATAAATCAACTGTTATGGTTTAATTATTTATTACTATGAGTTGGTTGCTAGTTCATCGACTCATAGGCAAAGAACGATGCAAACACCTACATCAAAGGGTAATTTAATTTAATCAAATTTTAAATCAGTTTATTTATATAGCCCTCATTTACAACTCCTCATCTCAAGGCACTTCACCTTTTAGAGAGCTAGGGAAAGCCAGACAAACTACAGACAAACTATGTGTTTAAAGGAAGAACTGGCGAAATCCTACGGATGCTGTTGTTGCCTAGTTAGTCTCCTAATTGTGATTTTTTTTTTGTGGTAAATCATGAATATTACACTTTGTTATTAGACTTTGTTTTGGGGGTTAGTCCAGGATGCTGGCAGACTCCTGGATGAGTTGTTGAAGTCTTAAATCAATTTTGGTTAGCTGTCCAGTACTAAGAAGGATCTCCACTGCTCAGTTTCAGTTAATGATTCTTTATAGATGAATCCCAAAGCTTTGAGCTAAGACACACTGCTTGCATCCAACTCTCGACACTCTTCTTGACAGAACAACTTTCAACTAGAGGGTCCCTGAACCGCTAAGTCTTCGAATGGAAACGTGTGGGCATGTCAGTCAGCGACTAAACACAAAATTGCCCCAATTGTGTTAAAAACCTTGAAACAAAATTGCCTTTCGCCCATTTTTTTTTTTTATAGTAAGTTCATTATTTGTTGCAATTTGACAATTTTAGTTAGTATTTTCCCAAAAACCTCCCTTCCTCTCTCACTCCTGCCAATCCCTATGCAGCGGGGACAAGATGCAGTCATGAGGAATCGCCAGGAGCTTGCAATGCTTGCAAACAATTACAACATGTTGTAATTGTTGCATACTGCATCCAGCATCGTTTTCCATTGCATCAGATACCAAGTAAGATTGTTTGGTATCGTCGGTTTCAATTGCTTTGCTTTTTCCATTCATAAATTGCTGTAATTTAAAGTATGAGGTGTTGGCTTTGTACCCTACATCGTGCAGTCACTGGCTAAAACTCATAGTTATACTAATACTGTACTAATACTATACTATACTATTGATTCATAATTCATGCTTAAACAATGTGCTAGATTGCATCTCCCATAGCGCACTGATGGATTTGACAGCTTTCCCTTAATAAAAGGAACCAAGCTTTTAAAACTGCGAGTTGCGTTTCGTTCAGGATTCAGATGTCACATTGTAATTTTTACAAGAAGGCCGCGTCACTTTTTGTCACAACCAATTACACCCTCCTGGCGTGCAGATGGGTTTGAAGAGTTTGGAATATAATCCGATTTAACTTTTATTCAAATGGGTTCCCACTTTGAGATCTAATCCTGGTTTTACTACATGAACTCCGACCCCAAATATCAACTGGACCTCAGCTAGTATTCAATGTGCACTAGAGCTTTGATGCAGGAGTCGTCCCGCCACAGGGGAGCACTTTTGACACAGAGTTCACCCGACCGGTCTCAGCGGACCCTCTCAGCGTCCCTAACCACACAAGTGTTTCCAAGGTGGTGAAACAGTTTCGCTCTGACTGACATCCCTGGGCTGTGTGTGGGGGGGTGCAGTTTTAAAAATGCACAAAGCGTGACAGACCACCTTGGCCCTACCTCCGTAGCCCCATCTTTCATTTTAAACATGGAGTCCGGCCTGTCAAGTCACATGCTGGAGCTGTAATTTAGGCTAATAATTACCAGACATCACCACAATGAAACATCAGTGTCTGAACTTCTTTGGACCAAACTGAATTTTAATACATTTGGAAAAGGTTGGCCGGAGGCAAGAACCCTCCACACTGGGAAAAGTCGAGCGCACATGTGGAAGCACTTTGGGAAGTGATAAATGATTTGAAATCCGCAGCGTCCCCGAAAATGGAAATTAGGCCGAACAGGTGTTAAATAGGAACCACTGGTGCATGTTGAGCAGGAGGAGGGGTCC